>JZKD02S1529363.1:0-10520 GCA_000966675.3 Picea glauca
AAAGGAAATGATAGTTGTAGAAACCAAATCCCTCAAGAAGGAAGAAAGTGGATCAAGGTCTTCTATGAATGTAGTAGCATCACCATTACAAGAAAATAATGGTAAGAAGTTATTTTTACTTTCTTGGATTAAGTTTTTGCAAGGCTTATAGGAATAGGTTGTAGAAGTGAAGTTGTAATGAAAAACACCTCCAAGCATGATGCAAGTGACATGTATGTGGACTAATGAGTGAGGGGTCACACAAGACCAAAAGGTACTGGAGAGTAGAACTATCACAAAATTGGATGAGTAATAATTTCAACAATGAAGTTGATGACAACTTGAATATTAGTTCAAAGGGAGTAATGCACTTCTTGTAGCTCTTGAAGGAGAAACCAAAGGAAAAGTAACTCCAAAGAAAAGAGGATATATTCAAAGGGGGTTGCAAGTGTTGATTAATACTAGTGCTATACACTCTGGAAAGAATAAGTTAAACACACATTTCATTCATGATTGTTGAGAACCATGGGAAGATGACATTTCTAGACATCCTTGAATCTATGGAATGTGCCAAGAGTAATTTCAAGCATAGAATTTATAGGTCAAGGAATGCAAGAGTACTACCATCATTGTGAAGACCTATTAACTTAGGAGGTACGTTGGAAACACCTAGAAATCATACAAAATGTTTTAGGGAATCGAAGCCATTGTTTCTATGAATATTTGAAGCATGGTGTGAGGAGAAAATTGTTTACAACCACCATTCCAAAGCATAGCAAAAAATAGAGAAAAGTATATCATGAGGGAAGTACAATCGACTTTTTTGGAACCAAAATCCGTTGAATTAGGAAGTGTGATCCAAAATGTTTCCATGCAGTTAGACTAATCCAAGTTAAACCACGACAAGGTTCATGTATATGGATAAAAGTGAATGATATATCATCAACATATCCATCATGCTAACAAGGAGCAATGGAGGAACCACCCCAAAACTTATACATTTTCCATTTCATCGGATTTCATGAAACATTGTACGTCGATTTCACTTTCTTTGGAGGATGTGGGGTCATGGTCACACTTAGATAAACAAGACTCTCCAAATTCCACATTTTTGGCCATCTTTGTCTCTTCTCCACACCGGTGAAAAATTGCATCATGTAGGGAACAAGAAGAGGAAGTGAAACATATCCTTGCTATAGGGTGTTGGGAATATCAAAATTCTTGGATACGAAGGAGAGATCAAATAATGCTCAAATAAGAAATAGATTATTGATTGGATATCTTGGTGTTTTTGCTTAGAGAGAATGATTTTGGGAGAAGGAAGACAAATATTTTGGGCATACCCCACATTTGGAAAAAGGTAGACAGAGAGAATCATTGCCAATGGTTATATTTTTATTGGCAATTACAACATAATCCACAAGGGAAGGAAAAATGTTCTAAACAATCCCATCAAAGGAAATCAACAAGTTAAGGGATAAATCAACCAAGGATGGAAATAAATTGACCTAGCTAAGAGGAAATTGAGTTTCCAAGGGAAGAAAATGATTCATCTTGATGAACTGACTTGGCAAGAGAAGAAATTGACAATACTTGAGGAATCGACTTGCTAAGGGGAGAAAACAATCCATCTTGAGGAAATTGACTTTCTAGATAATAAATAGATTTCATCTTGAGGAATTGACTTGTCTAGGAGAAATTGATTCAATGGTCAAGAAATTGAATTTTCCCCTGAACTGCCAATGAAGAATGTCTCCAAAGGATTAACAAAACATGACTTGAATGTGGTATGAGAACGATTACCCTTTGAAGAGAATCACGAGGCTCGTATGGGATTAAAAGAGAAAAGGAGTAACTAAAGAAAATAATGGAGCTAAATTGATTGGGTACAACCTAGTTCATGTTGTCATCTTTATCCAAGATGACTTCTCTAGTAGAGGTTTAAATATCAAAACTATTGTGAACACCCTTCAAAACTCTCTACTTCTGAATCAAAGGTTTGTGACTTGGAAGCATTATTGAGTACACATTGAGTATTGAACCAAAACTATGCAATGTTTGGACCTCTATTAGATCGAAATGTATACCAATATTCAAAGTCTATTTGAGCTCTAAAGACAAGGAAAACTAGTCTTTCGTATTTTCTAGTTAGATGTTGAAGGGGGAAGCATTGTAACCTAGTAACCTTGAATGGTTCGAATTCTCTTTGAGAGCTTCTCTTGCAAATTGAACTAGTATCATTTGAGATATGAGATACAATGTCTAAGATGTAATTCATCTAAGGTCTTGCAAAAGGAGAATGGTGGACCTACTTCAAAAATGGTACCACGGTCCCAAAGCTCATTTAAGTAGTCTATTTGTCCAGACATGAAAACTCTTGTGAAGAAATGGAAGGCATAATTTATCTAGCTTGACTTGATTGATCTTGTGGGATAAGAATTTTAGAAGCAGGCCAATCCACAACACTAGTTGAGATTTGGAACAGTGGTGTGAAGTCTCAAACAACAATATAAAGGAGGTTTTTACAATGATTTCACTATGGATTCTACCACGCATAATAAAATCTTGTGAAAATCCCTTTGTAGTGGGTATCAAGCATTGAATGCAACACATATGAAGTATTATAATGTTGTTTACTATAGTCATAGGCACAAGAGAAAGAGATTTAGTTGAGCCCTTGTAACATGAACTTTTTGAATTCATAAAGTTCTAAGCAAGCCTTCCATTTGACGGTGGAGTTTTCACACAATGTTATCCATGGTAAATCATTATGTCGAAAGTGTCTAGTCTATTTTATTATGCCATTTGGTTGCATTGGTTTCCTACACTTCACACAACAATGGCAAGAAAAGATAGATTGTATAAATAATTGTTAATAGAAGGAAAATAAATCTAAGAGGTGAGATTTGTTGTGATGAATTGCATCATAGGATATCTAAGACAATTTATAGATCACAAGCCACTACTACAATAGGGCCACTTTGCATCCTTTTTCGAGGCCTCTTCCTTTGTTAATTTTCTTTTGTTTTATTGTGATTTGGAGATGCAAAATAAGATGTTCTGGTAAGGCATCCTTGTTGCATCCTTTTTGTGCATACTTTCATGTTCCAATAATGTGCTATCATACATCATTGTCATCTTAGCATCCTTTTCCTGCTCTTTTTGTCCTTCCAACATCCTTTTTGCATCCTTCTTACATCCTTTTTAGTGTCCATTTTGCATCCTTCTTAGTGTCCTTGTTGCATCTTTTGATATATTTTTAGCATCCTTTTTTGTGTCATTCTTACATCCTTTTTAACATCCTTTTTGGGTCCTTATTGCTTCATTTTTCAATCCTTCTTACTTATTAGTTGCAAGAATTTTGCATCTTCCTTGTGTGCTATTGTTTCTTCCATGTATCCTTGTTGCATCTTTATTGCATCTATTTTCACCACTTGGAATCATAATTATGTGTGCAAAGTATTATGAACTCAAGGAATGGGAATACAACATGGACTACGAACTAAGATAACAAGCTTTCCCAAGGTCTGTAAGGAATTTAAGGATTTTTCTTGTGTGGCATACCTCAATAGGATAAGATTATTCATCTTCATCACATGGTAGAACACATCATAGAGTTCATTAATTTCACCTCCTACAGACTCTAAACCAAATCATATAGATGACATGAACAATTTTTAGGAAGAATCAAACACAGAAGATGCCTAGAACAATTCTCTTTTATGGAACATGACTTATTCTTATTCAAATATCTATAAATTGAAGGGAGTTAGGGCTTTCCACTTACTTGTTAATTGTCGAGGATACGTTGATTAGTGCAGTAGAATCCAAAGATGAAGCTTTTATATATCCTTCCACTCACAATTGATTTCTTAATTGTGCGTCCCATGTTTTAATATTTTCTAGGCATAGGAAGTTTGAAGCATTAACGATGTGAATTCCCAAGGCTTTTCCTTATTAAACCATCTCAAGTTCGAATTAAATGTATGATCGTACAACATTATGGCATGCCCATGCATATTGAACTCTAATGGTAGACTTCCAGAGTGACTAACCAACCTTTCCCCACCTTTCCCCAACTGCTACATGACACTCATTTCCTAATTAGCTATCGTTTTAGGATCTTTTTGGGAAAAGGCTCGGACAAATCCCTACTATGAATATACATCATTGGAACTATTACATCTTGATCGAACACTCCAACATTTTACCTTAGTGGACCAATTATCGTTGCTTTCGTTAGAACCTTGAGTCAAACAATGAAGGTTTTGGGTCCCCATAGTGAAATTTTTGAGGAAAAGCCCATTGTTCCTTCCAACACTTGGATCATCTCCTAAATGGACAACCAAGATGTTTCAAAATCTCACTAACAAGATTTTGTGAATTTGCTTTTCCTAATCAGAAATGTGTGGACCCACTATTTAGTTTTCCTTTTGGGACACGATCATGTGCCTTGTAAAGACGCACCACACATGTCCTCTCCGCAAAGGATAATGGGTTTTCTTTGCAATACATATCTTTTTGACACTTCGAAAAACCATGCTACAAATAAAGGCTAGCACTAACTAGGGGCCCTATCAACCATGTGTGTTAATCAATAAATTGTGAACAATTGTCCCATCAAGATAATCCAATGGGATGTTTTGAGGGAGAGACTCAAAAAACCTCCAAAATACCCCACTACATATGTAGGATGTTGAATCATCAATGGATATATAGTCCAAACTATAGGGATCTTATATGCAAGAATTATAACAACATCTCATTATTGTGGAATTTGGACTTGGATCCTCAAATTAAGCTTTAACCATGATAGCCTCTTCATCTTTAACCATACCTTTACCACTCCAATTTTGTTGAAGGACTAGGGTACTGACACTTAAAATTTGAGGGGTGATGCATTTTTTCACCACACCAAGTATGGGGTTTTCAAATGTTGCATCCTTGACAAGCATCATAGAGAGAAATTTGAGAGTAAAAATCATGTCATGCCACATCTCAATCACATAGTGTCCACATCAATGCGTGTGTTCATATGGACAAGCCATCTCTTTCAGCTGCAAAACACCTTTCGACCTTGATTGCCGATTTAGGCATATTTGGATATACTTCTTGAGACTAAAATGTCAAGTCTTATATAAATTTAAGGAGTTTAAGGCTCTTGTTGAAAAATAATTTGGCGAATCTCCTAAACTCTTAGGATTGATAAAGGTGGAGAGTATACAAATAATTGCTTTGATGATTTTTACACCAAGCTTTCCATTTCTTGTTAGTGCATTGTGCCTTGTACTCCCCAAAATAATGGTATTTCAAAAAGGAAAAATGGAGCCAATCTTGTTGATATGCCTTGGTGAATGTTCTGTGCTAATGGGGTAGACTAGAAATTTTGGGTTGGGGCAATTATTTATACATGTTACAGTTTGAACCATATTCCTACTAGGGTGGTTAAGAATGTGACCCTTGAAGAGATTGAGATTGGCTACAAACCCATTGTTTCCATTTCAAGGTCTTTGGATGTGATGCTTGGGACCACATTCTACATGACAAGAGGAAGCAATGAGGGCCCAAAATTCATAAATGCATATTTGTTGGTTATAATGAGTCGTCCATGTGATTTCACACTTTTTATCCCACTTATACAAACTTGTCCTTCAAAGGGATGTTGTCTTAAAAGAGTAGTCCCCTTCCTTAGGTTTTCCTTCTCCTTTACCTCATCATTCTTATGATGTTTCTCTTATCAATGCTCTATCTTTGCCAACATTGCATAATATTTCAAGGATGAAATAGAGTTGTTGAGTGTCCTTGAGATTGTTAAAGTGTTGTTGAATCATTTTTTGTTGGAGAAACTTGTTCTAAGTGGGCTACAAAACTCATTGAGAAAACAAGCTCTAATGTCAATGATGTCTTAAACACTCCAAAAGACTCATGGTTATAAGCAACAAACTAACTAACATAAGGATATAGATTCTGATGAAAAATGATACATGGGAGTAGGTACCTCTTTTCATTAGGGAAGGATATTGTTGGGTGTAAATGAGTATAAAATGAAATTCTATGTGAATGGTAGTGTTGAGAAGCATGAATCTTTAGCTTTAGTATTAAGACTGATGCTTTCTCTCAAGATTAAATGAAAAAAACTCATAAATCACTTTAAAGTATTAATCATAATTTAAGAATATGCATACATTAATGTAAAGACGAAATAAATTACAACCTCAACTTACATTTATGTTTTGGATTATTTTGCATAACAATCTAGCATAACATATCGGAAACCAATGTAAAATTGAAAATTAACATAAGATTTAAGAGCGAAGCAAAAGGGACTTAGTTATTTCTCTTTACTAGATTCAAAAAAATATTTAGTTATTTCTCTTTACTAGATTCAAAAAAATATTTATTAATCCATTAAATACCATTTATGATATAAGAAGCCTCATCTAATTAGATTCAGCAGATGCCAGCATTATTTCAGCCAACCTCGAAAGCTTGGTAAATTTTTAATGGGATGAAGTATAAGTTTTAAAAAATTAATCTAAATTTTTAAAGTTTTTTTTTCATTTTCCAAAAGAAAAAATTTTGTTTTCAAAAAATGAAAGAACACTTTACTTTTAATTTGCAATTTAAAAAAAAATAATTAAAAAAAATCCAAAAACAAATATTAACCACAAATTTTCCCTTTATCAACCCAGATAAGATAAATAAAGAAACAGAAGAATATGCATTCTGAACAGACAGCTTAATTAACATAACATTCAAACTGGCATTGAAGTGCACCTTGTTAGTGCAGAAGTATAACTCTAACTCAGGTACGACCCTTCAGTCAGGACTTGCATAAAGTTCAGGTAAGTGACTTCACCTTGGCTATTTCAGGAGACTGTCAGTCAGGACTTGCATAAAGTTCAGGTAAGTGACTTCACCTTGGCTATTTCAGGAGACTGACCTTCTAGCTAGTAGGCATTTTCATTATATTGTCAACTATATGGGCAACTTATTTTACAATAAGGGGTTGGGGTTGGGGTTGGCGTAAAGGTTAAAACAATTAGTTGTGTTCTTGGATCTTATTATTCTTTATTATCTTTTCATGGAATCCATCATTGATGTCCATGTATTAGTCTCCATTCTAACAAATCATTGATGTCCATGTATTAGTCTCCATTCTAGCAAGATAATATAGCCATTACAGGAATTAAGCCCTGTTATATCTTAGATTGTTAAAAAATCAAGTTTCTTCTACATGTACATATCTTAGATTGTCATTCAATCAAGTTAATATTTGAGTTTGCATTTTGAATGGCTACAATATCACGACAATGGGAAAGTACATATCTTAGATTGTCATTCAATCAAGTTAATATTTGAGTTTGCATTTTGAATGGGTACAATATCACGACAATGGGAAATTTTGCAGTCCTAGATAATCAGTGCTCCATATAAAATTCAGGTTAACATATCTCCAGAACTTGGCTTGTTAGAACATTTACATCTGCAATCTCAGATCCATGTATGTACCTATTCAACCTAATCTTTGCAGATCCATGTATGTACCTATTCAACCTAATCTTTAAACATGACAAAAACAGAATGGATTACCCAAAATGACAAGGGAGCATATGTTTGAAAACACAATTCCTTTAAGACCACTGAGTTGGGAATACTTGAAAGAGCAAGTATTAACTATGGACTAGTTTATTACTTCATCATACTGCATACACCATATTCAAATAGGACCCACTTAATTATATCTATAAGCTAAGACTTTGCTTCTACTTATGTTACTGTATTACCTCTAGTACCCAAATCAGCAGCAGCTTTGGCTGCCTTGGTCAGAGCTTCAGAAACCATCAAGGCTCCCGAAGCAAAATAACTGCTGTTGACAGCTGTTGTTCCTGCACTGGATGCTGCTTGTCCGGCCACAATCAAGGCTGCTTTTGATTTCTCCCCAACGAACTTGCCAAAAGATGTGACCTTGGCTGTAGCCGTGTTTATGATTTGATACTTCTGATCTAACTCATTGGCTTTGCTTAGTGTGTCCTTTCCTAAGGTATATCCTTTGGAAAGCATTGTCGTAACCACATTTACTGCCTGATCAGCAGATGGAATAAAGCTGCTAGCCTGCAAATATATTGCCATGTTAGTCACTTCTCAAGGACTTAAAATTACCCAGCAGTAATAAATTAATTAATATCCCAAAAACATTATTTTGGCTAATAACTTGACATAATCACTTTCACACTAAGGACTGACTTCCTAAATTTTTGATCCAACATAACTTTTACCTTCATACCCTCTCATCAGTGGTAGGGAAGAGGTGACCTATTGAAGCTACTTCTATTTTACATAACGGAAGGAATCAGTTGAATTCTAAGGGTAGGGTCTTCCTTCTATGCAAATGGCTATTTACAGACTGAGTTTTCTACTGCAAGATAAAAAAATGAGTCTCTTTCTTTTACAAAACAGTGAAAGCAAATCGAGCTAACTATGATATGAAATCTGTTTTACATATTTTGCCCTTGTAAAGCCTTATTGTAGGTATTCATTTGAGAGCCAAATATTCACAAGGTACTATCCTTCGGTGTTGAGTAACATAGCCTTTGAAATAATCTAAAGGATCCAATCTTGATCCTTGAAGAACTCAATAAAAATAAAATTAATGCAGTCTGCCCATCAATGGCACTCATCTGACAAAATTAAACACATACAGTCATCACAGATAAGTAAACTATGGCAGTACAGAGACCATAAAAAAGGCGATAAAATTAATTTGATCTAAGAGTGACTATGGCAGGGCAAGCAGGTCTCGGTGCAGCAATCAAAGGATTTTGCGCGAATAGATCTTATCGTACCCTGCCTTCTCGAGTTTATTTGTACATTGTGCCCGCCCACATAAAAATTTAAAAAGGAGAGAGGAAATTAAGTAAATGAGAATACTCCTTGTGTGTTGCCCTCCTCTTGAAGTTTTTGCTTCTTCCAACGACTAACTGCCTCCTCTGATCCTCCCCATGGCACTATACACACCTTCTGATCTATGATTGTGGCTCCCTGTTCAAGAATCCAAAAACACCAAAGCCCCGTCTTTGTTTTTTAATCATTTTTTCAGATGCAAGATAATAGCTTAACCCCAAAGAAAACAAGACTAAAACCAGAATAACATGTTCAATCTGAAAGTGATCCTCCATAACCTTATATCTTGAATTCCACCTCTTTATCGCAAACAAGAGTAGTATGCAAGATCCCAATCCACATTGAACCAAAAAATGCACAAAAAAATTACCCTTTGAACCTTATTATTGCCAAACAGTGAAAGATTAGAAAAAAACTAAATACTTACACTCAGAAGGACAGCAGTTTCTAAAGCATAGGGCTCCTTGAAAGTCACAAAAGCAACCTGTGCCCACTGTCCAGCCCTATCACCACCGAAAAAAAGGTGATAATATCAGGGGTGCTTTGGGCCAATTTTACACAACTTAACTATCGATATCAACCCGAAATCCCTTAAGATTAACATAATTCCATGTAAATCAGTGTTTACCACCAAAAAATTTAACACCATCAGGGCTGCTAACTGGCTTGAGATTTCCTGTCTCACTATTGTAAAGTCTTACTACATTCACCACGTTTTCCATAAATCACTGGTCTTATTTGAAAATTCTGAGCACTTGAATATGAAAATCTAACTGTTGGGTTTTTGCCATACAGTAGAAACGTTATTATGATTTCACTGTAAAACAGAACAGTGCGCTCCAACTCTGATAAATCCCATGTTGACAATTCATTCACAAATTGGGGTTTTTACTATGAATTCACTGTAAAAAAGAACAGTGCTCTCCAACTCTGAGAAATCCCATGTTGACAATTCATTCACAAAATGGGGTTTTACTATGAATTCACTGTAAAACAGAACAGTGCTCTCCAACTCTGAGAGATCCCATTTTGACAATTCATTCACAAATTGGGTAATTACAAAAATAGAAAATAAGCACTTCTACATAAAATTCAAGCAAGGACACTGGCACGCACCTTTCTAATTTAACTTTCTTAACTGTGCCAGAGTATGAGAAGAACTGCTTAACATCCTTCATTGTTGCTTTGGGAGATAAATTACAGACCTGCACAGTGTAATCGTCCATGATGGCAATTGTGAACACTTAAGGAAACTGTTATGCTAGCAAACACTCATATGATATAAATACTGTCACGTCGAAGATGACATAATTAGTTAGAAAAATTTAATTATATTTTTCTAACTATCAACAAAATCTGGTTGACTATTTCTGCAAAAAAATATTTTTAAATGTAAATCTTATTCCAATAAGACAAGAAAATTGAAGCTTCTCTCAGTTGGAACCCTATTTTTTAACTTCTGTATTTTGCGTGATCAGTGTGGACTCTGGAGGTGTTGATTGTCAAATCACTTCACCCAAGCAAATGAGAGCGCTACTTTAAAAAAGTATACACAGATGAAGAGACCATAAGAATCTATGTACAAACAAAGTGAAATAGGGTCGGTGCTCGTTTCAAATCCATTGAATTTGAATAAA
>JZKD02S1529374.1:0-10520 GCA_000966675.3 Picea glauca
CGCATCAACTACCATGTTCTCGTTTCCCTTTATATGATTGATTTCAAAGTTATATTCTCTATTAAATTCCAACCATCTAGTTTGTCTGGCATTTAGTTTTGGTTGTTCAAACAAATATTTCAGACCACTATGGTCTGTTCTTAATTCAAATTTTTTTCCCATAAGGTAATTCATCCATGTCCTTAAGGAATTTACTATGGTTACCAACTCTAAGTCATGTGTAGCATAATTTATTTCATGCTCCTTCAATTTTTTGGATTCATAACAAATTACATGTCCATTTTTCATAAGAACTCCATCGACTCCTTCCTTGCATGCATATGTGCACACAACAAAATCCTCATCTGGATCTGCAACTTTAAAACTAGGTTCATTGGTTAGCAAATCCTTTAAGCATTGGAAATTGTATTCATACTTAGTACTCCATTAAAAATTTACTCCTTTATTTTGCAAAGATGTTATTGGTTGTGCAATATTGGAGAATCCCACAATGAATCTTCAGTAGTAACCAACTAGGCCCATAAACGATCTAACCTCTGAAATGTTTGTTGGAACTGGCCAACGTTTGATTGCTTCAATATTTTCTGGATCCACTACTATGCCATCTTCTGAAACAATGTGACCCAAATAATGGATCTCGTTTTGATATAAAGTGCATTTACTCAATTTGGCATGAAATTGGTGTTCTCTCAACACTTGTGGCACCATCCTCAAATGTTGTTCATGCTCCTCTTTTGTTCTAGAATAGATAAGAATATCATCCAAGAACACAATAAAAAAAAAATCCAGGAAATCTTTGAACACCCCATTCATCAAACGCATAAATGTAACTTGTGCATTTGTCAACCCAAAAAGCACCACTACAAATTCATAGTGTCCATACCTTGTCCTAAAGGTTGTTTTTCTAGTATCTTCTTCTTTGATACTCACTTGATGATAGTCTGACCTCAAGTCAATCTTGGAGAATATCTTTGATCCTTTTAGCTGATTAAAATGATCATCAATCCTCGAAAAATGATATTTGTTCTTGATGGTAACCTTGTTCAGTTGTTTGAAGTCAATACACAACCTCAGTGTTCCATATTTTTTCTTAACAAAAAGAATGGGGGCACCCCAAGGAGAAACATTTGGGTGTATGTACCCTTTCTTTAACAATTCCTCTAGCTCCATTTGAAACTCTTTTAGCTATGGTATGCACATTTTGTAGGGAGTCTTGGATATTGGGGAAACTCTAGGCATTAAATTGATAGATAAATCTATATCCCTCTTGGTGGTAGTACTGACAACTCCTCAAACACATCTTCAAACTCTCTCAAGACTAGATCATCTTCAAGACTTGAATCTTTATCCTTCATTGGCTCTTCCATATGGGATGCATATATCTGACACCCTTTTCTAAAAATTCTTTTTAGCTACAATGTTGAAATCTCTTGGATAGATATAGCCCTTGGAATACCTTACATTGTCCTAGAGTTCCCTTCCTCATCAAGACATTTGAAAACCTTTTTATAACAATATAAAACAACACGATGTTTTTCTAGCCAATCCATACCAATCAAGTTGTCATAAGACCCAAGCAGTATGATGTTAAAATATGCCTTAGTGTTAATTCCATTCACTTTTATAGGGCATTCTTTATCAAACTCATTAATTCTTCTCTTGGTTCCAGTAGCTAGTTGAACTAACCAAGACTTTTCATGCTTACATTTCTTCAATTTAAATCTTTCAACTATCTTTAGATCTATATAGCTATGATTGGATCTATAATCAATTAAAATAGCTATGGTATGATTATAAATATTACATTCCACTTCAATCATGTGGGATTAATAGTATGCATGTCTATTGTCCAAGGATGCATATATCCTTGGCATGATTTTTCCCACATCCTCTATGTCTCCTCTTACTTGATGTTATGCATACTCTTCATCGTATCTCCTTAGTGAGGAAAATATTTATACATGTGATCTCCCTCACATCCCCAACACTTTATGGGATATTATCTTGGCCTCTTTCCCAAGGAATCTATCATTTTCCAATCGCATTGAGATGGCTTCCCTTGTTGATATACTTGATATCTATTCATTATGAAAGGTGTCTTGAATCATTTCTTCCTTTGATCCATCTTTCCTTTATTCTTTTCATACCAAACCTCTTTAAAAGCCAACCTTCATCTATTCTACTCATACAAATACTTGGCCTTTCTTATTGATTCTTCTAATTTTTGGGCTCATCAAACTAAATTTTATCCTTGTAGAAGGATGGCAGTCCACCCAAGAACCTATGAATTTTGACCTTCTCGTCTCTGATGAAGCTCACATACCTGAGAAGTTATAAGAACTTTCTCTCATATTCATCCATGGTCATTTTCCCCAAGTTTAAGTTAAAATAATTTTTTCATCTTCTTGTCATGATATTGCTCTGACAAGTACTGTTGTTGAAAATATTTCTTGAAATGCTTCCAAGAAATTATCTTCTCATCAAGGTGCTTAACCTTCAAGATATCTTTCCTTGAAGGTGGTAGGATACAATTTTGGCTTCTGGATTTCATGCGTAGTTATGAAATTGGAAATATTTCCCCATTCCCAGCAACCATGCTTCTGCATATTCTCCTCTCATGTTTTATCCATCAAAATATGGTGTCTTGATTTTCCTCAACTCCCCTTGCAAGCTATCTAACCCATCTCTCATTCTTTGATGTCTGACAAGATATATACTAGGATTGTTCGTTTACCTTGAATGTGCATATTCTCTTCTAGTTGAGTGCACTGGGAAATGAGGATGTTGAGGCCTGATAATACTCCTTGATCATCTATATACTCCATGATCATTCTCCCTATAATGGGACCTAGATACTTCCACTTTCTTTGCACTGGTTTCCTGTTTTTTTCCAAAATATTTTTTTACTTGCTTCTGCAGCATATTCAGGCTTTGAATTATCTCTTTTTGATCCTTCATAATCCTTTCATTATTGTCCCTATATCTCTGCACTTCTCTTTGTGGGCTTCTCATAGTTACATGATACCACCCAACTCTTCTTCCATTAGACTCGGTCTCAGCATTACCCATGCTGACATGTAGACCTCTGATTTCTTCTTCATGGTTGTAGGACCCTTGAGCGTCATCCATATATCACGTTCTCATATAGGAACTAAATTATGCTTTCTGTATCTCTAATTTTGCAAGAATGTGCATGCAATAATTGTTGTTAGAATTACGCATATAAAATATTTATTAATTAGATTACAAGTTATTCTTCACATCACTTTATGAATAATCACAATGCACTAAGTCATAATATGAATCCTTAAACACATTCTTCTCTGAAACATCTCTCCAACGATTGTACTTGTGCCTCATTATAAGTTCTAACCGAAAAGTTACAACATCCATATGCTGCAATTTCCACTCCTTTACAATTATAGAATTACCTTATTAATTCTTGGGAAAATTTTAGAACCCAATTCAAAATTATAAGTTGATAGATTTATTTTCCTCCTAAAGACCTTTCCAACTACTATTTGTTTTCTCAAATATGATCTCTGAGCTAAAAGTTATGTTCTAGAAAAATTTTGACTACTTTTCCCAATTTGTCCTTGTATGTTACAAGTGTCTTATTTCTCTTCTTGCAAATTTTTACATAACCAGATCCCAAATATGGATCCATGGTTTTCTTCTATGGTTCATAATATCTCCATAGACTATTCATGTGCCTCATACAGACTTTTGAGCAAGGATTTATTCCCTCGAGAAGTAAATTGGTACCGAAATTTTACCTCAATTGTTTTGGCCATAACTTTCTCATGCAAGCTTTGTTTTGTGTCCAAACTAGCCCATTGGATAGCTCTCTCTGAGTTCTTGTATTTAATATACAAATACAAAGTGTACTAATGTACACTCTTTTCTTGTGCTAAAAACGTTGTTTAGGGCCTCAAATTCGCCCCACAAGTTAATGACCTTCAAAAACCCAAAAAAATCATAGAAACTTGATTGTTTTTAGTGTTTTAACAGTCCTTTAATATGATTCGTCGATCTCGAATTGAAACAAATATGAACTATTGTTCTCTCCATAAGCGATCAACAATTGAATATTTCTTATTGTAAACCAAATTTGTCCACTGACCTCCCCGACGCCTGATCGTCAGCCATCGACCATTGGTCATTTCTCTTTACAAACCAAAACTACTCGTGAAACTCCCTGACGCCTAATCATCAGCCATCGACCATCAAATATAAATCTTGGTAAACCAAAATTGTTTGGGAATCTCCACGACACTCAATATTCAGTGATCAACCATGAAATATTTATCTTGCCAAACCAAAACTACTCACAAATCTCCTTGATGCTCGATCATCGGCCTTTGTCCATTGGAGATTTATCTTAGAAAATGAAAACTACTCATGAATCTCTCCGATGCCTGATCATTATCCTTTGACCATATCTTTGCTGACATGGAATGAAACGTCATCCTGAGGCATCAACTTGGATGGCATGGCATGACACGTGGATGATGATGTGGCATGACATGTGGGTATTGACGTCATCATCCTCTTTTCCTTCATTGTTGATCAACCACTTTTCTTGGAAGACTTGAAACACTCTGCTAAGTTTTTCGATGCCCAATCATTGGCCATCGACAATCGAATATTTCTCTCGGACAAATGAAAACCCTTGTCATGTTTTGTCGATTCTCAATCATCATCCATCGACGATTGGAGATCCCCTTTGGACTCATGAAAACTTAACCAAACTCTATCAATACCCAACCATCAGCCATAAATGAGTTTTGTTGGCCAAATTATCTAACTAATCTGAATCATTGATCTTTCGTTCAAAATGATCTCATCCATCTATTTTTCTCCAACCTTCCAACATTTGAAATGAATCCAGATCGTCGATTTGATTCTTTTCCCCAATCATTGAAAATGAATCTCAGCCCTTGATCTACTCGACCTTACTAACTCTGAAAAACCTTAGAAATGTTTAAATTTATCAGCATGAATATCAGTTGTTGATATCAAGATAAAAAACGATCTCAATCATCGATTCATTGAACTTTCCCAACTTCGTTGGCCTCCATTAAAATGAAAAATTTGACCTTGCAGTTCGAATTTAACTTTGTAACCCGAATGATTGACACCATTAAACATCTCAGATATTTCAGAGGAAACTAAATCTCAAATTTTCCTTCGAATTTGGGGATATTCACTATGGTTCTTTGCCATTTTCCCCCAAATTTGCTCAAACTGACGTCTGTAACAACGAATTTACCCAACTTCACATTGGTTCTTGGCCCATACAGGTCTAGTGTTGAACCATAAGATATGATAGCACTATGTAACATACCCAACCCCTAGTTGGGTCACATCACTACTAAAACGACTCAATAAAAAAAAAAAATATTAAATCTAAATGCAAAAAATAACACACAACTTGATATCCAAGTTCATTCAGTTGTCCATACTGATAAAAATGTAAATATAATCACTCTTACTATGCACAAAAACAACTAAATAAATACAACATTATTCAACCATAAAATAGAGACATGAATGGATTTTTCTACTCATAGTAAGCAACATTAACCAAATATAACTCAGAGTAAAATGCACAACAATTATATATCAACATTTAACACATCAACACAACAGATCAGAATACTTATCTTATAAACGTATGCAACTCGTTGCAAAGGAAAGATGTTCCTCCCAACTATAGCCTTTGTGTTCAAGTTTTCAAGAAGTGGACACCCTTGAGCTGGGGTTATGAATCCACAAGAGACTGTGGTCGCTAAGGCTGCCTAATGTTCTACTCTCAACAATTAATTCTCACAATTGATTTGATTCCACCAGCCCTCTTCCCCTCAACCTACACAACCCAAGGGATGGAATCCCCCTTCACAACTCATAGTCCCTTAGACCTTTCCACTCCCCTCCAGGGCTTCCAGCACAGGTTGGATAGGAAAACTACTTGTTGGGACTTCTGGACTTCTACAGCTGTAACACAAACTTGCCCAACGGCCAAAACATGTGTTTCCTTGAAGAATTTTGAATAGCTCATCACTCTCATGCATGCAACCTCTCTCTCCATGAGATTACAGCTCCAAACATCCGCCAAACTTTCCCACAACAACTACCTTGAAGCTTCAACACTCAGAACTCCTTTACTGGCCATAAAACTCCATGTAAAAACATCTCTCTATGTAAAAATGTGAATGTTCAATTATGGTCTCCCACCCATACGAATTTCCTTTATTTCTCTTGTTTACTTGACTTGCACTCTTCCCCAATTTGATTATACTCAACCCCCATGCTCTCAATAATTATGGGACATGATTCTCACACCCACCCTCTTGCATGAATTCAATGATTGGCCTCTAGAACACTCAACATCTAATGGAAGGTTCGTGGTAAGGATAATTTAGAAAGAAATAAGAAATGGATTTCGGTTTAATAGACATGGGTAAAATCTCCCCCCATTAGACCCCTTCCCTCTCTTGTGGATACTTAGCCCTGAAATATCTATCTGTGTTCATCTACGAATGGCGATACATTTTATTCGTTATTTTACATTTACATTATTTACATATTACATCACTTTGCCTCTCGGCCATACATTACATTTACAATATACATCGCTAGTTTGGTATTTGAAAACGTGTATGTTACAAGATTGATGGAGTCAACAAAGAAGTCAACCAAGAATTATTAGAAATCAACATGAATGGGAAGAATGCAACCAAGTAACTTGGGTGGTTTTCTCTCACCTTTGGTATGGGACATTGGATAAGGTAGAGTGTACATTGGTGACTTGCGGATGATTGTGTGATAACTCAGAGATCCGACGGGGTTGTTGGTTGAAGTTGGCAAGAGTATTGGTTCGAACATGCCTAAAGGCATGGAATTTTTTTGAGATGATTTATTCTGCTTGGAGAACTTTGGATAGTTTGTTGGGACATTTTAGGAGTGTGATTGCATTGGCCACACTCATCATAGGTGTTGAGTTGCAAAGTGGTGACTCGACGGAAGGAGGTGAGTTAAGGACTTGCCTTGGTTTGGAGGATTGTGCAAATAGAAGGATTATAGAATGAACAAATTACTTGGGCATGGGAGTTTCTCTTTCTTTGGGAAACATGGTTGAGGATGAAGCCTAACCATTACAAGACATAGAGAGGTAGATGTGGTCGCGTGGCTGGGTGATGAAGTAATGGGGAAAATATATCCTAGACGTGTAGTTCTTGGTGCGGATGGGACGTTTCATATCCAAAGACGTAGATGAAGATGGGGAGAATTCAGACAAGGAATCTAGCCTTGTGAACTTCATCGCAAGTTGGGTTGTAAGGGCAGAGTTGGTTGGACGTGTAGAGATGCATGATGATTTCCCTTGACTCTTTCTAGAATTGGATGTGGTGTATATTTTTTGTGGTTGTAGAAGATTGGATAACTATTTCATGAGGTGGGAAGTGGATTCAAGGTGCCACAGATGACTTTTTTTTGGGGTAACTTCATAGTGCAACAAGGTGAGGGGTGACCTTGCTTTGATCCAAGGACATGTACAGAAAAACTGAATTGTGAAATTAGGTGACCAATTTGGGCATGAGGGAGTGCATGCTCAAGGAGTTCACGACTTGGGTGAGAACAATAGCATGACAAATCGATCAAGAGTATAGATGTGCTAGTAAGTTTGGAGAAAAAACACTTGGACATTGCAAATGATCTCCTTGATGAAGATTAGATGTGGCAATAGTTAGGCAAGGATGGAAACTTGCCTTAGTCTTTGAGGTTGGACAGAGTGATGGAAGTTGGGGATGGAAAAATGGTATGAGGACATGGAGATGTGAATGATCATGGATTGGGTGTGATGGTTGGTTAGCTACCCAACCAATTTGATACGTAGGAATCGAGAGTGCGTAGAGGCATGGAATTGAGTTATAGTATGATCGTAGCAGTGAGTCATGAGGATTTCAACACTTAAGGGGAGATTTTGAAGTGAAGTGGGATGCAGTCAATTGTGGTAAGAAGTGACAACAACAACTGAATCAGAAAAAAGAAAGGAAACAATATCACAATGAGATAGTGCAACAGAATTGGGTGAATTTCCTTCTTAGAGTTTGGTGAAGCAACTACATTGACTTAGGCAACAGATCGTGTGGATTTGGGTGAAATATAGTTTGATTGGATTTTGTAAACTTGGATTTCCACTTCACATGAAACTTGGGGTTTGTTAGGGACCTAACCTCCCTAACCCCTCACGTAGGTATAATAATATATTTTCCTTGTAATAATGGCTGATATTAATAAGGCCTAATAATAAGGAAGAATAAGTCAAATGTAAGAAGACCTAATAGAAGCTTCCACTTCTAGAAAGATCTTCCTCTAGATTATTATTTTGGTAGATAGATTTAGTATAAATAGGATTTGAGGGAATAAAAAGTCTTTATCTTGAGAATTATTGTAATATAGCATTGCTCTACTAGAGTTTGCCCCCTCGAAGAGGCAAGTGAACATTGTTTCCTATCAATAAAGGTATTATTTTGGTTTTGTGCTTCCTTATAATTTGTTGTTCCACTATTATTCTCTATAGTATTTATGTTTTCTTCTATTATAATAGATCTGGTACCTAACAAGTGATATTAGAGCACTTTATTTGGCAGGAATTGTGGGTTATATTTTTCCAAGGTAGAGATATGTTCCAACATCTTTAAAATACAATGATCTATCATTCAGCGCATAAATCCATGGTCGGGGAAGCATACATGTATGAAATACAAGATTTTTTTAAGCTCACATTGTTGGACACCCTTGTAACCCATGTTGGCACCCCTTCGAGTGGTAGCATATCAGACAACAGATCTATATAGACTAGCCTATCTATTCTGAAACCCTCCATAGATCAACTGATCAGCGGCCTAACTATTATAGTTCCACTGAGAAAAACACTCAAGAAGAAACTCTCTAGTACATGGGTAATCGGGTAGTATGTCTAAGGGTACGATCTAGCCTCCTTAGTTGGTGCCCTAAGATATTGGGCTGAGTACTATTGTTTGACCCCGCATGTATATCAAAGAGATATAGCACAGGGAAAACCCTTATCTGTAGGAACCGTGAAAACCCTAACCTTTGGTATGGAAACATAACAGACACGAACTATTGTCGTGCAACCTTTCCTCCTGCATTCTGGTTGCGAAATTACTACACATTTTTTCCTATTAACAATTTGGACATTTTGACTATTTGAGACCTATCGCATTGGATTCCTCTTTTCATCATGATCGCAATAATACATATAATTTTTCATCCTTTTTTTCTCTATGGTCCAAACCCCCTTATTTGGGACCTACCCCATTGGATTCCCCTTTTTTCACTGATCATCAGGATACCATTCACCCGTAACCCCTTTTATGTGTGGACCCACCCGCCCCTTTCCTGTGCCCCCCTTTCACCATGGTCCACACCCATATCCAAGACCTTGAATCATACCTGAATGCCTTTTCATATGATTTCTCGATGACCCGGAAGGAAATGCGAAAAATCAATGCCAATATTACCACCATTAATTCCAATATGCATTTTGCCATATACACAAAAATGGAAAACCTGAAACAGGACATGATGAAGTACCTCTGTGCCCACATGGAACACCATCTTGCAAGCCATCTTGAATACTTTATTTTCCAACTCTTCACCAAAATGAATATTCTTGGAGACCTTACTTAATCTGACCAACCTTTGCACCCCGAAGGTGATACTTCCTCCAATTCCTAGAATTTTCAGTCCCACCAATTTCAATGTGACCTACACCTTCCTAGAGTGGATGTGAAAAAATGTTATGGCTCATATCCCATGGGCTAGGTGACCCAAATGGAACACTACTTCTCTTTTCATGGCATTACCGATGAGTTGTCCAACTCTGTTATGGTTTTCTCCATTTGGAGGATTTTATAGCTTCGTTTGAGGAATTGGCTTTCAGAACAAAGGGTGTGACATATGATGTTTTCGAGGAATTCTTTATAAATGGAATCAAGGATGAAATACGTGCCCATGTCCTCATGGTTCACCCCCAGACTTGGTTGGAAGCTACAAAATAGGCCAAGGAAGCACAACAAGTTGTCTCATCGCAAACTAGAAAACTGATCCGGATTATTTTCGGCACGAAATGAGAGCGGAGATATAATAAAGAAATGCACGGAGATATCACGTATATCTAGTAATATAACATAAATATATCAGAGATGCAACCATAAACATAGAGATACAGTAATATACAATTTCTATTAATGAAAGAAATGTACAGAGACTGTAAAAATACAGAGTGAACGACTCGCTAGAATGGTGGCAGCTTATCTCTGAGAAGAGATGTGATGGCTACTCGCATCCGTAAGAAGATGGTTACAATGAGGCTCTCGAGGCCTTTTTACAGTAATCGGGAATGCCAAAAGTCCTAGACATCCAAAAACCTAACCCTAGGATATGAAGCGCCAAAAGTCATGTGGGCCCCGTTTGGGTAAGTTGGTGCATCA
>JZKD02S1529385.1:0-10520 GCA_000966675.3 Picea glauca
GATAGCGATTAGAGCCTTACCCGCACATACAGTGTAGCAGCTCAAAGTTTACCAACCCTAGTTTGACAATTTAGTGTTTCAGGTCATTCAAATCTTCAATTTAGCAGCCTGACAACCACCTATCATCCCCAAACTGATGGTCAAATTGAAATTGTCAACAAGTTTTTGGAAACATGTTTGCGGTGTTTTGCATCTGAATGAAAAAATAAGCGGGATCAATGGTTAACCCTATCTAAATGGTGGTACAACACCTCTTACCATACAACTACTCACATGACTCCTTTTGAAGCAGTATATGGAAAAAAACCACCTTCAATTATATCATACATGCCTGGCGTCTCGAAGGTCTAGGAGGTTGACCAAAATCTTATAGTTCGAGAGGATATTCTCCATACCCTCAAATAGAATTTAGTCATGGCTCAAAATCACATGAAGAAATAAACATATCAAGGTCATTGAGAGCTTCAGTTTGTTGAAGGTGACTAGGAATTTCTTTGAATTCAACCTTATAAGAAGAATTCACTCAAGGCTAACCATAGTAAAAAACTGGCACCCAAATTTTATGGTCCTTATATAGTTATCACACACATGGGATAGGTGGCCTATTAGTTATATTTTCCCAGCCATTCTAAGATCCATCCTATTTTTCATGTCTCCTGCTTAAAGAAGGTTATTGGAACTAAGTGCCAAAATAAAACCATTCTTCTCAAGTTGGATGAATAAGGATCCATCTGGTTCCAGCCATAAGCATTCTTGGACCAGTTTGAGCTTCGTCTCCATCATCACACCATCAAGGAAGTGTTTGTACAGTGGAATCATACAAATCCATCTAATGCCACCTGGGATTCTGTTACCATTCTGTAACAATTTCCTCATCTCAAGCCTTGAGGACAAGGCTATTTTTTAAGGGGCAGAGAATGTTAGAGACCTAACCTCCCTAACCCCTCTTGTAGGTAGAATAATATATTTTCCATTTAATAAAGGGAAATATTAAGGTCTAGTAATAAGGAAGATAAGTCAAATGTAAGAACACCTAAAATAAGCTTTCGTTTCTAGAAGATCTCCCTCTATATTGTTCTTTTGATAGATATATTTAATATAAATAGGAGCCGAGGGAATGAGAAGTTTTGTATTGAGAATTATTGTAATAGAGCGTTGCTATGATGGAGGTTTCCCCCTCGAAGAGGAAAATGAACATTGTTTCCTATCAATAAAGGTATTATTTTGGTGTTGTGGTTTCATCTATTCTGTTGTTTCGCTATTATTCTCTGCAATATTTTTGTTTTCAGCTATTATAATAGATCAGGTACCTTACATATTTGAAGAATCCCTTACCCCAAAAAAAGGGATTGCAATTTGTTATAAATTCATATGTTGAGTTCATTTTATATAAACAATAATTGTTTTAATATTTTAGACTTTCAAGGTGTTTGTGTGATTCCCAAGGAAAGAATTGATGGTAGATTTATCCAAATCATGTATATCATCCCTATTGTAATCCTAATATCTTATGAAAAATTCCTAATGCATTTATGGTGCATCATGACATATGCCATGTTGATCTAGTTTTAATGGACATTGTCCCTCTAGCTCATTTGTTTATTGTAGTTTGGACAATGCCACAACTAGAAGGACTCATTTTAGCATGTTTACAAGCTAAACTATAATTAGTTCCTTCGTTAATTTGGAAAATAATATTTGAAAAAAACATAGTTTCGTGGTCTTTTCTTATGTATTGATTGTTAGATATACTATGTATTTTTCATGTTTTGATTGTTCAATCTACTATAAATCCCTTCAAAATTTTCACCACGATGTCATTAGAGTAAATATTTCCCATAGAAATAGGTTTCCATAAATATATGATAATCATCTAAATTCATTTATTTCGTGAGAATATTGTGTGCCAAACATTGATCCTCTTCAATAGGAAGAGGAAATAATGTGATCTACTAATTCAATTAAATCCTCATCAAAACATACTAGTTCAATTACTTACCTCATAAAAAATACATACTAATTCAAATACTTACCTCATCAAAATATAATATTTTTTTAGACAAATTTAATCACATATGCTCTACATGATGATCAACAAACCCCCAAAAATATTTTAATACAATGGTTCTTATGGTAGTGACAATATCTTATATAGTCTGATATTAGAATTCTTCCCTTTGCACACTAGCAATTTCTACAATTTTCAACCCATTTCTTCATGTCCTTGGTAACTCCTAGATAATAGTAGAACTCAAACAAAGCTTAGGTCATGTCAATTATAAAATGACCATTGAATCCACCATTATGTATCTCTTCGATGAGAATCTTTATCAGTAATCCACTTGGGTTGGATAATTGCTTATTTCTAAAAATAAATATATAAGGCCCTTGCCTTGGAGCTAGCAAGGGTTGTCCTTGTCCATCCATTGAGATGGTCATTGGTTGGATTTATTTTGTTATGACAACAAGTTGCAAGTCTGGAAAAGAATGCCTTGGGTAGTCTTACATGATGGAAAGGATTTCGTAAGTGTTAGAGAGCTTGCAAAATCAATTTGGATATGTATGGGAGCAATATGAGGTTTTGATTCAAAATTTATTATAAAATTCACACAAGCATTTAAAAAATAGATGAAAAATTACTTGGTTCATGGGTTAACTAGGAATAAGTGCTTTGGATTGCGGGTGAAATGCCTTAGTCCAAAATCACATGGAATGACATGAAGCACAAGGAATGGCAAGGAGTGCATTATATTTTTTTCAAATGAGACAATTGCAACCATCGCACACATGAGACTTTGGGATACCTTGGGTAGGAGTGTATTATAATGTTGTTGATGCTTTTGTAGCATGGGTAGAAATTCCCACAATAGGACATGGTGTCAGGCATGTGGGAATATTTGTTGGCACCAAATTACACCCTTGTTTTAGTGAAAATTCACTTGGGATGAGGGTAGGGCCTCATGGGCTTGGTGATAGGATTTGTGGGCTTGTGTTTGGGTTTCATACCCACAAAGAGGAATACAATAGTCTAATTAATTGTTGAGTTAGAAGGGGTTCCTAAAATCACTCATAAGACTCCTATATAAGGAGAGGAGGGATTTTGAAAAATCTCATTGTGTCATTATGGAGTTAGCATAAGTGAGAGTGTACTTGTGCTAGGAGCTTGGAAATTTCAGCAAGGTAAATTCTATAATTGTGATAAATCTAGCCTAGGGTTGTTGGAGTTTTATGTTTTTGTTTAAGCCAAGGAAGGCTTCTAATTTTCCTAGCCAAGAGAGGCCACGTGTGTGAGAAAAGGAGGAGAAGTAGCCATACAAGAGGATAGATAAATGCCTCACATGCGAGTATATTTGACAAGTCCCATGTGTGGGGAAAATAGTGTGGGTTGTCCATAGTTGTGGTATAGAAGAGTCCCTAGAGTCACATGTGTGACTTCCTTACAATAGAAAAGCTAGGTTGCATGTGTGAGGATGCATGTGTGTATTTTATGGGTAGTTTCAATAGGTTTTACTGCTAACATTAACAACCTGTATAGGTAGAAACTGTAGAAGATTTGTGGGAAGAGTTTTTTTCGGGTAATTTGTTGATTTTTTGTTTGTTGAATAGGACTAGGTTGTCCTCATTTTTTGGTGTTTTTTTAATCTGGAGAAGGATCATTTTTCCTTCAGAAAAATTCTGAATTTGACATTTAAAAAACATAAAATTTTGTGTCTAAAATGTGTGGATGATTTATCTTGGCTCTTATTGTTTTTGTTGTAATTTTTTGTCATAATTTCAGTGTAATATTGTTCAATGATAACAACTAGGGTTTACTGTTTGATCACTATGAAGTAATTTTTAGATACAAAATTAGTCACATAGAACTATATGTGAAAATTGACATGGTATCAAAGTTGAGGCTTTGAAGGAGAGAGGGAGTTATCTTTTGAGACACATTTGTTTGGTGAACATATAATAGCGATGGGAAATTCTTGTTCTTGTTTTGGGTAGGTCACAATGGTGAACACTTTGAAGATTGAGGATAAGTTGGAAGGGAAAACTAACTTTCAATCTTGGAAGGATAGGGTTCTTATTCTATTTGAAGAGAATGACCTCAAAGAGTATGTTGAGGGGGTGATTCCAAGTCCTATTGATCCATAGGAATTGGAAACTCATAAGAATAAGGAAGTGAAGGGCAAGGGGTGGCTACTAGAATTTGTGAATGACCACTAATTCCACATATTGCTGAGAAGAAGTATGCCAAGGAAATATATGACAATTTTGTGGGTCTATACCAAAATAGGA
Organism: Picea glauca; assembly: GCA_000966675.3. Taxonomy (NCBI): domain Eukaryota; kingdom Viridiplantae; phylum Streptophyta; class Pinopsida; order Pinales; family Pinaceae; genus Picea; species Picea glauca. The sequence goes on from JZKD02S1529385.1 coordinate 4,285, forward strand.
ACACATAAATGAATTTACATTTGAAGCACTTACTTCAAGTTGTTAAGATGTCCAGTGAGGACATAGTTGCAAGCTACCTTATGAACATTACTCATATATGATATCAACTTGAATCCATTGGAGAGACAATTCAAGATGTTGAGTTGGTGAATGTAGCGTTGAGAGGTCTTCCCATGACTTAGGAACCATCTATGTACATGATCTGTGCATGAGAGACATTTTCAATATTTGATAGACTATGGAATAATTTTAACCAGGAGGAGACTTGGTTAGAGTCTAGGGATGTCTTGGTTAAGAGAAACAGTGATGAGAACTAGGCCCTAGAAGATCGCACTAGGAAGGGGTTCCTAAACTAACTCATAAGACTTGTTGGGTTGGTGTTTTGACTATTTTTTTCCAATGGACAAATCCTTTTTGCATACAACATTATGTATTCTATGCTCTCATTTAGCCATTTTAAAGGTATTATCAAGATTTATACATCAATTCACCATGGAATCACACAAGGTACGTATAATCATCATTTTTGCATGGATTTTATGATTAACTCATCTCAATTAATTGATTATGAAGATCTAACATTCTGGTTTTCTTGCAACAGGTTGGAATCATGATCTGATCCTCCATCTAGTCCCTCGTCCGACACTTCGTCTAGCACTCGATTCGTCACTCTATCCGACACTTGGAGCGCATAGGATCTAGCGGTTAGCACATTGGCAGTCATTGATGGACAAATCCGGGATATGGGTTTTATGCCCACTCGTGCTCTCCATCTATGGAGCTCGACACATCTCATATTGGGTAGTTGCAACACTTGATAAGTGGAGTGCACAAGACTGTTAAAGAATATGCTTATGTAAAACAAATTTAATGAACTTACTATTTTTAGAGAGAGTCAAACCTTCCAGTGGTTGACCTCTCAAGCTCTATAATTATCTATAAATACCATTGTCTATGACACAAATAGGACATGAATTTTATTATTTACATAGACATTATCACCATTTTTCTATATACTCTGTTTTTATGATCAATGCCAATGCTGCATTAGCTTAGTGACTATGTTTTCCGGTTGAAGTGTTGCCATGACCTTCTGGGGGACCCACCAGTGGTCTAGGTGATTGTTTATACTAGTATATATTTTCATTTATATATTTTACTTTTATACTTTTTATATTTCAAAGTTTCTTATTTATTGTGTATATTTCTTAATTTCAAATTGCTTGTTGTGTGTATCTTTTAATTTCATATCGCTTGTCTAATCCACCTCCCTGTACATCTTCTCTTATTTACAAATCATTTTCTGAATTATGTGAGGGACGTCCATGGTTGTGTGTTGATATTTAGACTCCTAACATTTTGTTTGCAAGTTGTAGAAGATTTCTAGTTAGATTGTTATGTATTTTTCTCCCTAGTTGTAAATTACTCTGCAGAGTACTAATTTAGATAATGTTTATTTATCAAGTTGTAATTTCAAATACTCTCTGTAGGTTTGTTTCATTTACTAATTTTTATTTTAACATCAATATGATATGATAGAAATGGATTTTGAATTATGATCTCCAGTAGCATCTTAGTTGATTTTGAGTATGATCTTTAAAGGTATCTTAGTTAACTTTAGGTTATAATTTTTAATGAAATCCAAGTTATGAATTTGAGTTATGATTTCTAATTAGCATCAGTCAAGAGTTTGTAGGTTTGCACAGAGTATTTCATCGTCATCTTAGTTATGAATTTGAATTAGGATTTATGATTAAGTGATAATTATGAGTTTATAACTTTGCTTGAGTTAGTGATTTTGAACAGAGTATTTTCCGGTAGTTGTGTGATAGAGTGAATGATTGATGTTGAATCTCTTCTGTATAAAGTTTAAATACCATATGGATTTCAAGAACATCTAGTGTTAGTTTTATTATGGAAAAAATTCCTATATAATTCCTTATCCATACTTTATATTTCTCTGTAGAAGTTAGCATTGAGTTAATTCCACTTGAACTGTCATTAGTAGTTAGATGCCATCGTGATGTCATTCGCCACCGAAGACACAATCATCACATTTTAATTCTGTCACAACACTCTTGCCTTTAGTTAAATAGATTAATGTTTATTCTTTGCAAGATAGAAATAGTTGTGAGTTTTTTAAGAATAGAGTTCACTTGTAAATATAGTTTTGATAGATTAATTGCTTTCTTACTTGTTTGTTCATTCAGAGGTAGATAGATCAAATAATTTAGAAATAGATTACTTTTTATTTTCTTACTTAAAGATAGGTTAAACAGTCCATAGTCCTACATTATTTAAGGCTACTTAGGTCAAATAGTTAATAGTTCTATAATTTCTTGAAGTTCATTAATTAAAGGTTGCTTTACATAGGATTTGATGTTTAAATAGATTTTAAAAGTCATATATTTAAAAAGTAGAATTGTAAATTAAAAAGAGTGTTGATCCCTAGGGTAAATTATCTCCTTGGCTAGATAATATTTCATTTAGATTTTCTTTCTTCCTTGGCTCATACCGTGCCACAAATCTAAGTTTACATACCTCGGGTTGACAATTTAATTAAGGTAATTAGTATATATAGAATACCCGTCATTTTTGGTGTCATTATCGGGGAGTTGTCTTAAGGTAGAAAATAGTTAGGAAGTAGATAATTTTTGAACATTAGCATTATTTTGGTGGTGGGGGAACTTTAATATGAGAGGTAAGAACTTGCGCATCTATTATAGCAGGTTCCCCCAAACCCAATGGTAGTTTTTATTTTTTTTCTTCTTTCATGAACAAACCTATGGACCCAAAGGGAAGATACGTCAAAACCAAACCAAAACTTCTAATCAAGGTTCCTTCTAACATTTTTGGGGGAAGGCACACTCCACCCATAAAATCCACAAAACGATACCGGAAAATAGGGATTAGCTCAACTCAAAGAGATAAAGAAGTCTCTGAAGAGACCAAAACTAGGGACACTATAGAGAAGAAAATTGAAACATGAACAACAGTGGGACAAGTGGCAAGACCACTCGAGCCCTCATCAGAACCAACCAACACAACCTTTTCCTTTTCACCACCATCAGGGGACTCTAAATTTGTAGATATCATTGACACTAAATAGGTGAATGCTCGTTTTGGCACTTCAACCAATATAATTGTATCCCAAGTTGAAATAGAAACTTTGGCACCAATAATTTCAACATGATCAAGTAAATTCCCAAACATCCAAACAACAGATAAATATTTCCATCGAAGGGATACCCTCCATATAAACGTACCTTGGGACACTTTGTTATCTTCAAGGATAAAACCATGCAGGTATTCTCTCTTTGGGAATCAAATCAATATGTATTATGAAGAGGATCACAACCACACGAGACACGATGAGGGGGAAGAAGTTGGAAACCAAACATAAACCACCTTTGGGTTTCCAATTTTGGATACCACACATAATGTCAACATGAAGAACATTCCACTCTATGCACTTCCCACCTATTATTGTAAAACCAGTGAAGATCCGGATACCTTCCCATTTGAGTTTGACATCATGTGTAGAATCTACAACTACTTGCAAGATGCCCATAAATCAAAACTTTTTCTTTCCACTCTCAAGGATTCTACACTAAGATGGTTCATGGGGTTAGGAGAGTCTAGTATTAGGTCTTGGGAATACATGAAAGATATATTTCTTAAAAAATACCAAGACTACTGCAAGTCCAAGGATTCTCATAATGATATTTTTAAAATTCAACAGTTATAGGACGGGACTATCGAGGATTACATGGAACGGTTTGTTTATACCTCATATAAATCGAAATACCATGACCTTCCAGATGATGCAGCCATGACTCTTTTCCTTAAAGGAATTTTGGAAGAATATCTAGAGACACTTAACCTGATGGCATTGGGTGACATCTCCCATAAATCATTTACTGAAATGTATGAAATTTGTAGAAATTACTCGAGGAGTAGAGACAAAACTGGGAAGATTGTTTGGGATCCTTATAGTAGAAACCTAAAAAAAATTAGTTCAGGTGGTATTACAAGGGTAGAGATAGGAAACCTATTAGAGAATTTCAAAACTGATATCCTAAGTACAATAGGTTCCCAGTTGGACACCCTAAATATTAAGAAGAAACATGCATAGGATATTGCAACAATGTGCATATTTTTTCCAAGATGTAGGAGGAATCATTCCTCAAGGGAGTGCCCATTAGACAATATTTCAGTTTGTGGCTTATGCACTAAAGACCACCCAATTGAAAAATACCCATCACTGTCTGATTTATTAGCCATTTACAGAAGTGGGGATCCTGGAGAATATTATTATGCACCTAGGAGGACATGGTAGCCTAGGAGTCAGCCTACATACAAGGATCTACCACCTCAAGTTCCACCTTATTATCAACAACCACCACAGTGGAACTCACCAAATTGGAAAAAATGGTCTCCAAAGTATGCTTCACACCACCCTTGGATACAAGGATGGAGAGGAGGGCATACCCAAGTAAACACTCAGGATCCACCTGTTCCTATGCCCACTCATCCTTACCCACATTTTCCACCGAACATCCAAATTTTTTTTCTAGGTTTTGTACTCCCACCTTTACCTCCTATTCCACAACAACCCTAGAAATACCAGAATACAAGCTCCCCAAGATAGACATTATTACTAGCACAACCAGTGCCCAACAAAAATAACAAACCAACTCAACCTCTCCACAATATTGAGCTACAAACCTTCCTGACATATGTTATTTCTCCTGTTCCATTACATGAGATTCAACTAAGGTCGGGAAAATTTCTGGATAAACAAAGGCCTTCAATAGTCATCCAGGAAGAAGAAGAAGATGAAACTTCTAAAAAACCCACAGATGACACTAAGTGGGAATATGTTATCATTCCTAAAGACCACGAACCAAATCTTCCCCAAAATGAATCTTCATAGATTATAAAAGCCCCTCCTTATCTAGAAAGATTAGCAATTGAGAAACCAATGATTCAACCATAATTTGAAATTTTAAATGAACTAAAGAATATCTGTGTCAAAATTCCCATGTGATCTAGGTGTATATAGGTGGCCACCCACCTTTTTCAACTAGCTTAAAAAAAAATTCTGGCAATTTTGGCAATTTACTATTTTTAGCAGTTTTTCAGGTCCTAAAACTTCCGAAGCTGTTTTGAGGCCCTAAATGATGTTTTTTTGGAAAAACATGGAACAACATGAAATTTCTGTGAATGTTTCCCCCAAAATGAATCTCTTCGACGATACCTTTCCAATGGGATATCATGCACCTAAAACGGAGATAGTATGCAAAAGTTACGACCCCGAGAAGTTGATGTACTAACTTACCTAAATAGGGCGCACATGAATTTTGGTGCTTCATCTCCTAGGGTTAGGTTTTTGGATGTCTAGGGTTTTTGGAATTCCTGTTTATTGTAAAAATGCCTTCAGAGCCTCATTGTAATCATCTTCTTTCGAATGAGTGCAACCATGACATCTCTTCTCAGAGATAATCCACCACCATTCCAACAAGCTTGTTTCCCACTACATTTTACAGTTTCATCTTATTTCCTTATTGAATAGAAAACCGGTTTTATTGTATCTCTGTTATTTTTTATTAAGCACCTGTTAATAATCTATAGTCATTTCATTCTGCTCATAAAATCCGGATTAGTGGTATGAGAGAACTTGGGATTCCAACCATTGGGTCCCATAGATGTTGCACTTACCCTTACGGTCCCCTTGAGTGACTCATCTTCATTGAGTGGATCCAACACATCCACCAATAGGTTCAGGATATCCTACATAATTCCAATGAGAAGTACAAGTAGCTCCATGATCAACATCAGGTGCCACATGAGTTTCAGGTGGGCGAAAAAATTTGGTTGCACGTGCAAAAAGAACACCTTACAAGACCCCATCGGAAGCTTCGCCCACTCCATTATGGGCTGTACACCATAACCAAGGCCATGGGGGATAATTTGTTTGAGCTCAAAATTCCTCCTTTCCTTGGCCTGCACCCAGTGTTCAACGTGGATCTCCTTCGCCCTATTTTCCCACCATTATTGGACACCTCATAAGTAGCAGAACAACTGACACAAACAGAGCTCAACCCCGAATGCATACAACAAGCATCCAATGATCAAATTGTGGACACATAGATCAAGGGCACTCGACAACAAAGGATCCATCTTTATCAAGTCTTCAAAGTAGTGCAGCTCTTACACCAAGGAAAGTGGCTCAC
>JZKD02S1529396.1:0-10520 GCA_000966675.3 Picea glauca
ATCAAGGAGGTGAAATCGCAGCTATCCTCCAAATTTGACATGAAGGATCTCGGTGCTGCTAACTTCATTCTGGGAATGGAGATTAAAAGAGATCGTGAAAACAGGAAACTCTGGTCGAATCAAAGAAAATATGTTGAGACGATATTGCAGAGGTTTAATATGCATGGAAGTAAATCGGTCAAGGTTCCTATTCCTATAGGTGTAAAGTTATCTACAGATGTGTCCCAAGACACAGGAAGAAGAAGAGGACATGTCCCATGTTCCATATGCCAGTGCAGTTGGTAGTTTGATGTACGAAATGGTTTGTACTAGACCAGACATTGCACATGCAGTGGGAGTTTTGAGCAGGTATATGTCAAAACCAGGGAAGGAGCATTGGACAACAGTAAAGAGGGTCTTCAGGTATCTTCGTGGCACCACCAGTTATGGATTGTGCTACCAAGGAAGACCGGGATTAGAAAGAGTGGTGGACATACATGGATTTGTTGATGCAAACTGGGCTAGAGATCTGGATCGCAGAAGATCTACAAGTGGGTATGTGTTTAACTTATTTCAAGGACCAATCAGTTGGATGAGAAAAAGACAGGTTGTAGTGGCACTCTCAACTACAGAAGTTGAATACATGGCAGCCACTCATGCAAGAAAGGAAGCAGTATGGTTACAAATATTGTGTTCAGGTATTGGGTTGGTACAACAAGCAATGCGATTAGATTGTGACAGTCAGAGTGCAATATTCCTGGAAAAGAACCCAGCTTATCATTCGAAGACAAAACATATTGATGTTCAGTATCACTTTGTGAGAGACATGGTTGAGGAAAAGAAGGTGTTACTGGAAAAAGTTGACACTTTGAAGAATGTTGCAGATTCATTGACAAAGTCTGTGAGCATAGAAAAGTTCTCTTGGTGTAGAGTAACAATGGGCATTGTTGACTATATAATCCCCTGGACCCCTGGATGCAAAGAAAACAAAAAGTGGTAGAATGTTGGGTATGTGTTATATTCCTTGCATGTGTGTGTGTGGGCATGTTAGATATGACAACTGTGACGGGGTTCGGGGCAGCGCCCCGAAATATTTTTTTAGGTGGCTTTTGCTATTTTTAGCGGTTTTGTAAATTAATCTCGGATTAAGGGATTAGGGTTTTGGTATCTACGGAATCCCTAAAAACATTGTATATATTGTATGGTGAATGGTGAAATTTGATATAATAAAATATAAGAAAGGTTTTCCCACTTGAGGGTTTCCGGTATAAAATCTCTGTGTACTCTGTGTATGAGCGATTGATTAATTTATGTCTTGCTTAAGAATCTATATGCATTGCTTTACTTCGCAGGTTTAAAACTTACACTATAGATGGCTACTAAACTGGCCAATGATGGACATTTTTTAGTCACATGGTCTTCTGTACAGAAGCCACAAACTGAAATGTTATCTAATGGGCACTCCCTTGAGGAATGCTTTCTCCTGCATCTTGGGCAATATATGCTCATTGTTGCATTTTCCTCCTCCTGTTTCCTTTTTATTTTAAGGGTGTCCAACTGGGAACCTATTGTGTTTAAGATGTCTGTCTTGAAGTTTTCTAGAAGGTTCCCTATCTCTGCTCTTGAAATACCACCTGAACATTCTTTCGTGTTTTGGCTCTACTCCTTGTAAGGGTCCCGAACATTCTTTCATGTTTTGGCTCTACTCCTTGAGTATTTTTTACACATTTCACATATTTAAGAAAATGGTTTATGAGAGATGTCACCTGATGCCATTAGGTTAAGCATTTCTAGATATTCTTCTGAAATTCCCTTAAGGAAAAGAGCCCTAATTGCATCCTCTGGGAGGTCATGGTATTTTGACTTCTGAGAGATATAACCAAATCTTTCCAAATAATCTTCGAGGGTCTCGTCTTCTAATTGTTGGATTTTAAAAATTTCATTACGAGACTCTTTGGTCTTGCAGTAGTCTTGGTACTTCTTGATAAATATGTCTTTCATGGCTTCCCAAGACCTAATACTGGATTCTCCCAACCCCATGAAAGAGTCTTTGAGGGTGGCAAGAAAGAGTTTTAATTTCTAGGCATCTTGTACGTCGTTGTAGCTCCTACACAAGATGTCAAATTCAAATAAGAAGGTGTCCGGATCTTCATTGTTTTTACCATAAAAGGTAGGCAGTGCTGAGAGAGGAACATTCTTCATGTTGACATTCAGAGTGGCGTCCAAAATCAGAAACCTGAAGGTAATTTTGGTTTGGTTTCCAGTTTCTTCTTCCTCCCCATGTCTTACATTGTTATGGTCCTCCTGATCATCCATATTGGCTTGGTTTCAAAAAGGAGAGTACCTAGGTGGTTTTACCTTTGAAGAAAACAAGGTTTCCCTTTGATAAAAAGGTCTTCCTACTGATTGGATATCTGGGACTCTACTCGAGCTGGTTGAGACTATTGGTGCCAAAGTTTTTGTGTCAATTTGAGAGATAATTACATCGTCTGAACTACCAAACAAAAGATTCACATGTTCAGGGTCTATGATATCTTTAAATTTAGGGACCCCTAGTGGTGGTGTAAAAGAAAAGGTTGTATTGTTTGGTTCTTTGGAAGACTTGAGTGTTCTTTCCTTCTGTCCTAATATGATTGATGCTTCAATTTCTTGTTCTATAGTTCCCCCTATGTTAGTCTCTTCAGAAACTATTTGATCTCTTTGAGTTGAGCTAGATTCGATTTTTCGGTATCAGTTTGCAGATTTTATAAGCGGAGCGTTCCTTCCCCCAAAGAGATCAGAAGGAACCTTGGTTTAAAGGTCTGATTTAGATTTAATGTATCTACCTTGTGGGTCTCTAGGCCTATTCATGAAAGAAAGCAAANCTAGGTCTATTCATGAAAAATAAAAGCAAAAAGAAAAACTACCGTTGGGTTTGGGGGAACCTGCTATAGCATATGCACAGGTTCTTACCTCTTATCTTAAAGTCCCCCCACCACCAAACTAATGCTAAGGTTTAGGGATGATCTATTTCCTAACTACTTCTTACCTTAAGACAACTCCCCAGAAACGGTGCCAAAAATGATGGGTGTTCTATATGCACTAAAAACACAGTAAAAACCCTTAATTAAATTGTCAACCCGAGGTAAGTAAAATTAGAGTTGTAGAAAAATATATGCCAAAGGTAGAAGGTTGGTAGGAGTAAAGTCTAACTAAGGAAGGTAGCTATCTAAGGCTAATCTACTCAAGCAAAACTATCTAATGAGAAAACCCTACTAAGCAAATTGAAACTAGGTAACCTAAGTACTTTTGGGCCAAGGATCGATGGATAGTTCCTAATAAAGCAAGTAAAACCCTATGTAAAGAAAACTAGTTCAACAATAAGCAATAATCAACTATCTAAGCATATCAATAAGCAAATGAAAAAAGCAAACTATTTTATCTTGCCAACCTACATTCAATGAGTAACTACCCTATGAAAGAAAATAAATAAACAACAAGCAAAGACACCTAACTAACCTACTAAAGAAAATAAACAAGTAAGCAAAGACACCTAACTAACCTACGAAAGAAAAAGACAAGTAAGCAAAAGAAACTAACTACTGCAAGCAATCAAAGTAAAACTTCTCATTGAACAACTATCTAGCCTAAAAGGCAAGTGGACTAAATGCTTAATGCAAAACTATTTCTAATGTGTGAAAGGAAATCTAAGAGGCAACTGGACTAAATGCTCAATGCAAAACTATTTCTAATGCATGAAAGGAAATCTATTTTATTGAAAGCAAGAAAGATTAACAACTAATTCTTAATCTATAATAAGAAAACTACTATCTAATCTATCAAAGCAAAGTCTATCTATCCTACAACAGCAATAAAACTATTTCCTAAGCTATGAAAGAAAGAAACTATATCTATGAAAGCAGGAAAACTATTCTTTAACCTATGACAATTCAAATAAAATGTTGGTGGTTGTGTGAATGTCTTCAGTGTCGGATAATATCTCAATGGCATTTGAAAACAAAGGACAATTCCAATGGTACAAGCTCAATACTAATCTCAATGGAAAAATGAAAGGTATGGATTAAACAATCCAATGAGAATTTAGCCATGGCAAAAATAATGTTAAATACCCTGCATATTCATGTAGAAACCATCAACAACATAACGAGATCATCATTATACTTCTACACTATGTAATCAAAACTAGATTCAACTATTAACTAAGAAATTTAAATGCATTTTAATCTATGAAAGGAAATTGCGTAAAATAAAACTATGCTATGTCTACTCTAACCATTCAAACTGCAATAAGGAAATAATTGAAAACAAAAATTAAACTATGAAAGTAAATTAACAATCTACATTAACCAACAACTAATTAAATGAGATCTATATAAAACTCAAGTAATCAAGCTATAATACAAAATTGGAATTAACTATATCCATCCATCAAATCCATGTCAAAGAAAACCCAAATTAAAACTCTATTCTATTCTAATTAAACTATGTTTTAAACTAGACTATAAAATCATAAATCAAGCATGATATTACATATAAATGAACATGGGGTTAGTATAGAGACTTGCAAGTATGTTCCCAATCTACAAAATCAATGCATGCTAATACATCTCATCATTCTAACCTGCAAAACAATTAAAACAATTAAACTATAGCAAACTAGTTAACACAATAAAAAGCATGCATGTACAGAAAATAAAAAGAGCAATTAAATTAATAAATTCATAAATAAACATGAAGACAGTTACCAGACTGTTGGTGCCCCCCCCAGCAAGTCGTGGTCACTCCCTAAAAGCACACCACGAGCTTAACAAGACGAATTCACTATTAAAACTTGAAAATGCAGTTCTGGCATAATTTTGGCAATGTAAAATCTCAAAAATAGAGAAAAACGAGTTTGTCTCCAATACACTGGTTCTTCTACTTGGTTATGCTACTTAAAAATCATCTGACCATCCTAGTGATATTTATAAGCTTACAGACCAAGTGGTCGACCACACGAGGGTCGAACCACTTCTAAATTTGGCAAATTACAATAAATGATGCCCTAACTGATAAAACGGAGCGAGCCAATAATCACCCTCTTTGGACAACTGAAACTGAGTTGTCTAGAGCTCAGTAGCTGAAGGGGATAAGAACAAACAAAACCCACGTGCCCGATTTTCCCGTCACTGGTCACCAATACCTTAACCGCCAAGTCACCCTGCGTTTGTCTGCAATACGTAGTGTTGGACAGAGTGTCGGATCGAGTGCCAGAATGAGTGTCGGATCAAGTGCCAGAACTAGAAATGTAGTGTGTTTTTTCCCTGTAACACCAGAAAAACGTGAATTAGCTCTTGGAAATCATAAAACATGGTGAATTATACTTGATACAATCCTTAAACATGAATTACACGTACCTTATGTCGATCATACCATTTTATCATGAAATTCTTCAAAAAGCTCCTTTAAAATATAAAAAACACATATGTACATACGACAAAAGTGTATAATAACCGTCATAAAAGTGATCATATCTCAGGCCCAACACATACACCATGACATAACATAGGTATCCCTCAAAAATATCAGAACAAAACCACTCAACCAACCAACCAACATCTATCATATCTAAACATCATAACAACCATACAAAGAATGCGTCAATCACTCACCATACCATGAGTAAATATAAGCATCAAGACAACATATAACCATACCAGAACTTTTGTAGAAGATCTGAACCTGTAGAATGATATCCTAGGAACTAGCTTCAGACTTGGGGAACGTGGAACTAGCATCTATTCAATATTTTCTTGGTCTTTTCAAATATACGTGACATGTTCTTATTCAACATGTGTATGTACACCCCCTGACCCTCTACATCCCATGTATGTACGTGATCTGGCCTACTGCAACCCACGTACAACTTCAGAAAACTAGGGTTTTCTGAACCTCCGAAACTTTCGTCGTCAAACTTCCTTGCTACCTCAGACTTGCAAAACTTTTGATGCATCCATGAGTACCCACAATGAACCTTTCACCAAAAATAGATCTTCAATATGCTCACAATATTCATCATCATAAGATACCCTTGCTCTCTTATTTATACTCCTCCAAGTAGCTTCCTCTAGGGGTTATCTCCTAACCAACTTCCTTCTTTTGGGGCTAACCCACTTTGTCCACTTACAACCACTTTGACTTCTAACCACTTTGTCAACTTACAACCACTTTGACTTCTAACCACTTTGTCCACTTACAACCACTTTATCCACAAATAGTAAACTCTCCACTTCTAGTTGAAACTAATTTATTTTTAATTTTTTTCTTATTGCAACCACTTAACCCATGACTAACCAATTTGACTGGTCAACTTCTTCTAGAAGCTTCTAGAATAATTTCACTTCGTTTACCTTCTAGGGGCTTCTATATAACTCATGAGGGTTCTCCAACTTCACATGGCCATAAATCTCTAACCGTGAGGAGTTATGTGATGTTCCACATATCACCAAAAATGGCATGGCATGTAATATCCATCTAGAATAGTCTCACTTGAAAATTCACTGATATTCATTACATTATTCCTCAACCAAAGTTTGGTTCCTTAACCACACATCTAGGACGACTCAACCACTTAACCATTTGGACTTCGCAAAGCATCTTTCCATGAGGGATTTCACCATAAGGGGACCACTTTGGAGTTCATCCAGTTGGTACTTCCTATATACCATGACATGACATCAATTATATCAATGACAACATAATTCAACAGTCAATACATCAATGATATAAGCACATCACTATGAAAATACTTGACATAAATCCTTTGACATCAATGACAACATAGTACAACAATCTCCCCTTTTGGAATTTATTGCAACACTAACATTGATGTCAACAACAATCATTGATGGCAACACCAAGACATGACAATTGTCATGCTCCCTTTGTGATCATCGCTCCTCATCAATATTCATTTATCCACATCAATGTGACTATCTCTCCCCCTTTGATATCAATGGAAAAGGATATATATATTTGGGGTTGCTCCCCCTGACTGAATTGTCTTTGAGGTTGATTCCCCTGGTTGTTCTCCATGCATCTTATGAATCTCTCCTCCTGGAATCATGCCTCTACAACCGGTCATGGGAAGAATAATAACTCCCCCTATGGGTATGTCTCCCCCTATATTCTCTGTAATATTAACAATATGCTACCAATGCAATATGATTCTGCTGCAAATGTTATTGCTCAATCAGAACATAGATCAACAACTCAAGAATGATCTTCTCTTCCTATGATGATTCTTGGACCTATCCATGCATCAACCATCTAATTCATTCCATACCATACATCAAGTGTATCCTAATCATACATACTATCTCATGCATCAACCATAATCCAAAGGATATGTCAACAATGAATAGTGAATCATGAACAAACCATCAACCATGTACATCCTATGCCATACCATGTTCCAACCATGCACATTAAGCATGTATATAAACACTATACAATATACCATAAGATCTCATCACTGAAGTATATTAACCATATTCCAAGAATATGTGCCAAAAGTGTACCAAGCATATGTCAAGATCATCAACAAGTGCCTCTATCAATGTACCAGTAGCATCATCAACCATACAACATGCCAACCATGTGCCTCAAACAAGTGTCATATCACACATGATATGCCTCTATCATAAACCAATTGCCACAAACCATGTGCCAAGAAATGTATCTCAACCATCAAGCATCAATCATGTACCATATACCATCAAAAAGTGGATCAAGCATGCACCAAACATGTATCACCACTTGTACCATAGAAAGTGCATCAACCATGCACCAAACATGTATCACCACTTGTACCATAACAAGTGCATCACCCATGCACCAAACCTCAAAAATATGAACCACAACCAAGATATCCATACACATATGCCACATAATCCATAAACCATGTGCCAGTGATACTACTAAAAAGTGCCTCTAAAAAAAAACTAAGTCTGTACCAATCATGCATCAATTGTAGAACAAGCTATGACTCATCAATCATGAATCATGTACAACATCACCACCTCATCAACTCATCAACTACATTTCCCAATATGTATCTCAACCATATGCCAAATACATACACCAAGACATCCAACAAATATGCTTCTAACAATACATCACAAGATATGTCAATGGATCTCGCATATGTACTAGCCAGGTACTCTAACAAATCTGCCTCAAAACCATTCACTACAACAAGTACTAAGCAACCAATAGTACATCTAGACATGTACCAAGAGTGTTCCTCAATATATCAATGATATACCTCTATCTATCATCACATCAACATGATATGTCCCATGAACAACATGTTGTAGCTTCACTGAGAACATACATAACATAGCCAACATTGTTCCTTAACAAAAAAATGTCTCAATATTCACTCTAGGGTTAGTACCATTCATCCAATATAGGAATCAAGCATATTCTCCAAATCTTAACCACATATAATCACCACACATTCATAAAACACACATACAAACATGAAACCCGAAGCATACCATCTCAGACCCTGCAAAAATAGAGTTATATCATTAAACCATGATGCAACTCACTGTACACCTCTCTTTTTTAGGACTTTCCCACAGGTACGTGACCTGTTCCTCAGTCATATTGCATATGTACAAGACATTTCTATAGATCACCACGTGTATGTACGTGACTGCTTCCACAAGAACCCATGCATGCCTCGGAAAATGTAAGGCTTTCCTCATTCCTTGTGCCTTCACTCATGTCTCGTTGTTCAGTTTTCTTCATCCACTTCTGAAGGTGCCCTGGTTTCTCTGTACTTGTACTCTGAGTTTCCATCCTTTCAACATTATCTTACTTCCAAGTTACATGTTCTCTTCTTTCCATTCTATATGAAGCACTCCTCATTGATTGTCTCCTTAAATTCCAACAATCCCGATCTTTGTGGCCAAACCCACTGTAGTTGTAACATCTCATGGTGTGACAATGAGCAACAATGTGTCCTACTTGATTACATCTCCAACATATTAGAATGTTATGGAACCGTCCAACATCTTTCCTTGCATAATGTTTGCAATCCAAAGCTTTTTGACCATATTCATTACATGAGAAGCAGTGCCCATAAAAAATATTTTCATACCTTTGCTTTTGTGTCAACCTTGAAGGTGTCTCCCTTATGAATTTGCTTTGAGGTGTAGGACTTGTTTCTTTGTGTCTTATTTGCTTTGTTCTTCTAAATGTTTCCTTTCTTTGTGCAGTTGTTTGACTTTCATCTTTGCTTCCACCTTTTGAGAATGAAGGACTTACCTCATTCTTCTTAGAAGTGCTAGCTTCAAAATGTGTTGCTTCCTTTTTGTATCCAAGACCAGATTTGTCATTTGGTGATAATTTACTATCCAAGATTGTTGAGATGTTCATGAACTTGATATGAGTGTTTGACTTCTTTGCTTTCCTTCTAAGATCAACAACTTCTGCTTCAATTTTATGGCATGATTCTTCCTTTTCATTTACTTGATTCTTCAATATTTTTTCTATTCTTTTGGCTTCTTCAAGTTGGGTCCTTAGATTGACATTGATTTCTCTTGTTTATTTAATCTCTTCAAGTCTTTTGCTAAGGTCATCACCTACCTTCTTCTTTTCTTCTGCTTGACTAAATATTCCATTCTTTATCTTCTTCATCTCTTCTTCTTTTTCATCTAATTGAGTCCTTTTATTGGTTGTTTCACTTCCTTCTTGTTTCTTGAGCATTTGTTTTAGTGTCATGGTAACCCTTGGGTACTTTTTTGGACTTCCTTAGTGTATTTTTCAAGATACTCAAAAGAAGTTGAACTATTTCCTATTTCATAGCTAATATCGTCCAACTCATATAAAAAAATTTCTTTAAGCTTCAACAAATCTTCCTCTTCATCTATAAGATAATTGTCAATTGATTTTACACAAAATACTTTTAGATCTTCTTCTTCATTTGCAGGAGAAAATTCAACATCATTGCATTTAGGAGTATTGCAATCATAATATTTTGGAGAGTCTTTACCTTCATTATCCTTGATGGAATTGTCTTCTTTGTCTTGATATACCTTCTCTAGATTCAACCATAGGTCCTTGGCATAGGAACACTTTCCTACGATTTATTCTTCTTTGCTACAAATTTTTACTGATTCTTTGAGGGAACTGGTCCAACAACAACTGTATTCCAAACACCTTCTCCTTTTGCCTTCAAATACCCTTTAATTTCTATTATCCATGTCGAGTAATCTATCTCATCAAAGAGAGGAACTTCATCTGCATGTTCATCCATTTGTGTGTCCATGGATCTCCTTCAAGCATGTAAAGATTATGATGAAGGCCTTCTACGATACCAATCGTTCAACACACCAACCACACTGAGAAGGGGGTGTGAATAAGTGTGAGGCTATTTTTACAACTCTTTACAAAACTTTAGTTAGTAACCACTCCAAACACCATTATTCATTACTTCCATTCACAACTAGTTGTTTGCATGTAAACATATCTCAACAACATACATAAAAAAT
>JZKD02S1529407.1:0-10520 GCA_000966675.3 Picea glauca
GGGCAACCTCCTTTTACCCCACTTAAATGTTCAAGTACAAGATGATTCAAAATGAAAATGTCTCCTTGGTATATATAGGAGACTAGGATGTATAATTACAACTAATGGCATAAAGCCAACATAAATAAAATAACATTACTAATATAAATTACAACTAATGGCCTAAATCCGACATAAATAAAATAACATTACTAAACTAATATGCCCCAATTAAGGGGTAATGAGCCAATATTAGGGCTTAACAATCTGCCCTCAAAAAAGTAAGACATCAATGATGAGCTATTTGGACCATTATTCTCAAGAAAGGAAGAATGATTGTCCTGATTTCTGAACTTGGACCATTCCTCACCTTGGTCCATTCCTCCGACACTAAACAAAGTGTAACCTGGAGAGAATGAATCTTCCCTAAGGAATGTTTGTCCTTGATGGATGAACCTGGACCATTCCCCACCGTGGGCCATTCCTATGGCACTAAACAAAGTGCAGCCTAGAGAGAATGAATCCTCCCTAAGGAATGACTATCCGGACCATTTCCCATGTTAACCACAAGAGGAAATGTTTGTCCTGCACCAACCTCCAAAATAGACCAATCCCCATGTTAACCACAATGGGAAGTCATTGTCCGGTGAGGCAGGTTAGTCTTCTTAAGTAACCCTCAAGAAGAGATACTTCCCTAGACCACTTCCCATGTTAAACACAATGGGAAGTCGTTGTCTATGGTACATCAACAATTTGGACCATTTTTCGAACTGGAAAATGTCTGTTCGTCAGAAATCTCAATTCACTTTCCAAACTGGAAAGAATTTGCTCATCATATCCATCAATCAATAATACATTAGTGCTCCCTACCAACCTAGGATTCATATCTTCCTTTTTCAGTAAGGAAGTCGTCTCCATGGGCTCCAGTTTGAGTACGCAAACTCTTTCATCTTGAATAAAAGATTTATCAAAATGTCTTCTTATCTGCTCATCTGTGGAGATATGTATTGGAGAACCACTTTCTCCTTTCTAGACTTCATCATGGATAATGTAATGCTTGATTTCAAATGTACTTCAGTCTGGAACACTGGTATTCTCTAAAGGCTTCATGTAGATTTGATCAATAAAGTATATCATTGTTGGAAAACTGGAACATATCCAAGTGGCACTTCTTCTGTCATCATGAGATCTAATCTTCTGAGTAATCATCTTTATAAAAGTATCTATGTTATAGAAAATCTTCACCACGCTTATGTTGTGTATCGAAGGTTCTCCACCAAGTTATCTTCTTCAATATGCATACAAGGGTCTCTTTCTAGTATGCCTCAAAGTCTTTAGGTTGCTCTTCATATTCTCTTTTTTCAATTTCTCTGGAGAACATTCTTTGCATTCATCTGATGTAGAACTCCAACCCATGGATATTGAGGATGATATAAAGACTTATGTAGAGGTATGTCTGGTTCAATTGAACAAGTAATTGTCATAGTCTTCTCCCTCCATCTGGTAGAACCTCTAGTTCTGGATCTTGCAATGCTTGCATATATACATAGTTCTTCATCACAACTTTCAGTTCCTCTGCTTGATTGCTTTTAGTGAGTTCATATCAGGCTGGTAATCTTGTGATTCTTAATGACTATTTTTTCTGGATTCTCTTTCTTTCTTGGAATCTTCATGTTCTTCCTAATGTTTTTCTTTAGCTCTTGGGTCCATGGAGTTTCTTATAGATTCCATGCCATAAATATTCAACTTCTTCCTTTCATTATAGAATCATGGATGTGGGTGGACAACCAGGGATACTTTAAGGCTTCTCTTCGAAGAAGACATTTTCTGAGGTTGAACTGAACATGTATTGTCTTTCATGGATGCTACCATGGAAATATATTTCATCATCTTCAATGGATCATAGGATAAGCTCCCTCCTAATCTTTGCTTCATGTATAAGTGCATATAATCGACTCCCTTCGTCGAACAGAGTCCATGATTTTGTTTGCATCCTTATTGTATTCTACAATATATAATAGGCTCCCTCCATCTAATAGAGTCCACACTTCCATCTTATTGTCTTATGTAAAATGTCATAAGTCTTTCTCCAATTTTCTCTTGATTGTTGACTTCTTTCTGTCTTTGCTTCTTCTAAGTCTCTTCATGATTGATTCTGATTTTGGCTTATGTTGTAATAGCTTCCACATGATTTGTTTGATGTATTTCATCCTTTCATGTGTTTTATCTGACTTGTATAATGATAGCAATTCTTATCTTGTTTTTCTTCCATAAGTATAGTTCTTCTTGGAACATATTATCTTCTAAGAGATAGATATACAAGATATGTACAGAGACTATGGAAACAAGATATGTACAAGAAATAACAAGAGTATTGTTACCTTTAGAAGAAGAAGTCTCTTTCATCCTGCTTAGTCTTCTTTGTAGGTTTCTTTTCTTCAGAAACTGATGCTTCATGTTTCTCCTTCATTTTCTTTATCTCGGGAAAATGATTCTTGTAGTTACCATACTTTCGATAGTTGAAGCATTGTATTTCTAAAATATCTTTCTCTTGATTTGTCTTCCTCTTTGAACCAAACTTCCTTTTGTTCCTAAAATTCTTGAATCTTGTTGTGAAGTCTTGATCATCATACTTCTTTTGGGGTTTCTCTTTTGCACTGATCCTGGATTCTTCTTGAGCATAGAAAGTCCAAAGTTCTTCAAATGTAGGATACTCCTTCCTTGTGTTCATGCTTGCGTCAAATGCATCCCACGTCTTCGGAAGAACATTGAGTACTATGATTACTAATTCCTTCTCTGAAATGATTTCTTCAATAGCTTGTAGTTGATCTCTTAACTAAGAGATTCTCACAAAGTATGATGTTATGATGTCATCATCATTCATCTTCATGTCACAGAGCTCATTCTTCAGACTCATTATTTGTCCAATGTTTCTGACTGAGAAAAGGTTTGTTAAAGCATTGTACATATTCTTCAATGAGTCAATATGGGAGATGTAGGGTATCAAGTGGTATTTTATAGATTCCACTATGATACTCATAGCATTGATGTCATTGTCTTTGAACTTCTCCATAACTGCAACATTATGTGGTTCCTTCTCTTTTCCTTCTTCAAACTCTGGTTTCATGATCTTTCCTTTCATGATATCCAACACTTTATTCTTGGCAAGGATGAGGTCAATCCTTGTCTTCCATGCTATGAAGTTAGAAGATCCATCTAATTTGTTTTCTGACTTCATAGAGNGTAATCTTGTGATTCTTAATGACTATTTTTTCTGGATTCTCTTTCTTTCTTGGAATCTTCATGTTCTTCCTAATGTTTTTCTTTAGCTCTTGGGTCCATGGAGTTTCTTATAGATTCCATGCCATAAATATTCAACTTCTTCCTTTCATTATAGAATCATGGATGTGGGTGGACAACCAGGGATACTTTAAGGCTTCTCTTCGAAGAAGACATTTTCTGAGGTTGAACTGAACATGTATTGTCTTTCATGGATGCTACCATGGAAATATATTTCATCATCTTCAATGGATCATAGGATAAGCTCCCTCCTAATCTTTGCTTCATGTATAAGTGCATATAATCGACTCCCTTCGTCGAACAGAGTCCATGATTTTGTTTGCATCCTTATTGTATTCTACAATATATAATAGGCTCCCTCCATCTAATAGAGTCCACACTTCCATCTTATTGTCTTATGTAAAATGTCATAAGTCTTTCTCCAATTTTCTCTTGATTGTTGACTTCTTTCTGTCTTTGCTTCTTCTAAGTCTCTTCATGATTGATTCTGATTTTGGCTTATGTTGTAATAGCTTCCACATGATTTGTTTGATGTATTTCATCCTTTCATGTGTTTTATCTAACTTATATAATGATAGCAATTCTTATCTTGTTTTTATTCCATAAGTATAGTTCTTCTTGGAACATATTATCTTCTAAAAGATAGATATACAATATATGTACAGAGACTATGGAAACAAGATATGTACAAGAAATAACAAGAGTATTGTTACCTTTAGAAGAAGAAGTCTCTTTCATCCTGCTTAGTCTTCTTTGTAGGTTTTTTTTCTTCGGAAACTAATGCTTCGTGTTTCTCCTTCATTTTCTTTATCTCGGGAAAATGATTCTTGTAGTTACCATACTTTCGACAGTTGAAGCATTGTATTTCTAAAATATCTTTCTCTTGATTTGTCTTCCTCTTTGAACCAAACTTCCTTTTGTTCCTGAAATTATTGAATCTTGTTGTGAAGGCTTGATCATCGTACTTATTTTGGGGTTTCTCTTTTGCACTGATCCTGGATTCTTCTTGAGCATAGCAAGTCCAAAGTTCTTCAAATGTAGGATACTCCTTCCTTGTGTTCATGCTTGCGTCAAATGCATCCCACGTCTTCGGAAGAACATTGAGTACTATGATTACTAATTCCTTCTCTGAAATGATTTCTTCAATAGCTTGTAGTTGATCTCTTAACTAAGAGATTCTCACAAAGTATGATGTTATGTTGTCATCATCATTCATCTTCATGTCACAGAGCTCATTCTTCAGACTCATTATTTGTCCAATGTTTCTGACTGAGAAGAGGTTTATTAAAGAATTGTACATCTTCTTCAATGAGTCAATATGGGAGATGTAGGGTATCAAGTGGTATTTTATATATTCCACTATGATACTCATAGCATTGATGTCATTGTCTTTGAACTTCTCCATAACTGCAACATTATGTGGTTCCTTCTCTTTTCCTTCTTCAAACTCTGGTTTCACGATCTTTCCTTTCATGATATCCAACACTTTATTCTTGGCAAGGATGAGGTCAATCCTTGTCTTCCATGCTATGAAGTTAGAAGATCCATCTAATTTGTTTTCTGACTTCATAGAGTAAGTCATGGCTGCTTTGACTTGGTCCACCCTGTATATGACCAAAAACTCAAACTTGACATCTTGTCTTGCTGAGAGTATCAGGAGATGCGCCAGGCTAGGGTGCACTGATATATCTAGAAATTAGGTCAAGCCCTTCACTTAAGGTGCCTCAATGAGAGGATTAGGGTTTCTACAACTGCACCTGCTAGTAACCCTAGAGGAAATGCTATGGTGACTGCTCCTACTAGAAACCCTAGTGACAATTCTTTAACAAGCTTAATATCTTTACGACTATGTTTCCTTCCAGTGGTTAGACTGAATGAAGGAGGTGTGGGACCATGACCTATTAGAATATAATGGATTTGCTCATTTTACCATTGACAATATCGCTATTGTCACCCAACCATAGGCCGAAGCCACCCTCCAAGCACCTTAACCTTGACAGAGAATCACTCCAGAAGAAAACCCTAGGCTAGATAGCCAAACAAAGGGTAGCACACATTTCCCCAAGGATAGCACACCAACAAGAGCTGATCAAATAGTCCAAACCCTAACCAAGAGATAGTCCAAGCCAAACGTGATATGCTAGTTGCAGCAGCTGCAATGGAAACTCTCCTCCAAACCTGCGCACAAGTGATGCTCTGCAATTCTGAGACTGCCTGCCAGAATAAAGGTTGGCCTCCTGTATTTATATTAATTCTGGCTAATTTCCTAGGCTGACTTCTCATTCTAGGTATCTGTCTGTTCAGTATATATTATTTCTTCTAGCTGACTTCTTCTCTTGGAGGCTAATAACCTAATACAAGATATCTTCTTGAGCCGACATGTCTTCTAGGGTTATTAGCCAACTCATTAGGGTTTCTTATTGCTTCCCCAAGTATTCTATTCTTGTTAGGTTTACACATGGAGGTAAATACCTCCCGCAGCTACCATAATATCAACAATACATAATATCATCCACTGAAAATTATGATTGTCGTTCCTTTTAAAAGAACGATTGTTGTTCCTTTCATGATTTTTTTCTTATTGTGGATCCTTTCTTAAAACATGCCATTGATTATGTTAGTCACTCCTTTGGGTATGACCTTCACTGATTCCTTTTCTTCAACACTAGCTCTAATCTTTCATTTGGTGTGGATCATTTAACATACCTTAATAAACTAGTTATGGATTAATTTCTCCGAATCCTTTTAAAAATTGTTCACAATTCATTAACCACCATAATTCATTTCTTTCCCTTATATATCTACATATACTTGAATGATAATTTATTTCAAATAATAATAAGGAATATTAAATACATTCTTACTTGGCATTATTACACTTCTTACGCCATCCCTCACTCTTAAGGAGTAGATGAGCCTCCCTTGATAGAGCTCTAAAAAAAAAAAGTAAATTTTTTAACAAAGTAATAAACTTCTTCCATAAAGAATAGGGGGTCTCATAAAGATCCAACCTACCACTTAATAACATAAGTGACATTCCCTTTATGGCTACCACACCAAGGCAATGGCCTTTGGAATTTTTTTCATCAAAGGACAAGAGGTCTCATCACGAGCTGACTTGTTCACTTAGGTTACGATCTAGTGAATGGAATTATCATCATCTGGCTACCAAAATAGGATAATGGTCTTCTCAGGAAAAGAAAAATTCAAACCATTTATTAGGATACAGGCTCATCTATGGGTTAAAAGGAAACTCTGTCAAGGCTATGAATGCTTACTAGCAGCAGTGGCTCTGCCTATGGTATCGAAGTTCACCTTAAAAATACGGCAAGTTTTAATGTGTTTTTAGATTTCCTTCTCAAAACAATGAGGATGTCATTCCAGATATATCCAATAAAAATGGAAAATACCAATATGTGGAACATTTTAAACATGTGGACAAATTTAAAATCATTCAGAATATTTTTCTTCAAAGGGTTTCTACCATGGGTATAATAATTCGAATTTTCGACACAAAGTGATGATTATCGTTAGTACCGTTAAAGTGCTTGATTGAAAGTTATTAATGATTGTCTTTTACAGTGGCGGCGACAACATAGAAATCACACCTCACAGTCACTCCCTGCCATTATTACACTCGTACGTTTGACGGTCGAGGTAAACCTTTCCATTTATGGGGGGGGGTAGATGCCCGACACATTTACCGATAGATTTCAATGAATGAAGTACTTACGAAAATGCACATTTTTCTATATACACACAATGTCATTCTATAAATTTTTCTATGTCTGTTGTTTTCAAAAATCTGGTTGAGTTAAGCTGCAGCAAGGAACATTATTCATCCTCACCTGCTTACAGAAATATGGGAGGCTGAAGTGTGCAACGGGAACCAACACTCTTATAGGTAACTAAGCATGCAAGAGAAATCCTACACCATATGGGGTGGACGAAGTTCTTCAATCGGTTGCAGGGATACGATACAGACATCACGATCGAAGTTTTTCAAAACTTGCAGGGAGAAACCTCCATGGTTTGAGATATACGAATTCAATTCATTCAGGAAATCATAGCAGAGGTTACAGGCCTTCCTAACACAGGAATACAATGGTCTGGAAGATATACAATGCTTAAAGAAGCTATAGAATCCTTCATAGACCCTGGAGAGGAATTGGATAAAAAGGGAAAGGAACTTAACCCCAACACTCTCAGCGAGCCCTGGAAAGCACTGGCATGTGTCATACAGAGGTATATCACCTACAACAGAAGATATGATGTGATCCTCCCACAACACCTCAAACTACTAGTTGTGCTCAAACAACGGTTAGTAATCAATTTACCATTTTTTCTAAATGCTATGTTACATGAGGTCATTATAAGAACACAGAAGGCAAAAGATCTTGTTACTATCATCAACCACCATGGATTGGTAAAAATGATATTAAATAAGGCCCTAAGTAAAACTCAAATGACCTGGGGGGATCTTATTGAGGCCAATAGGCCCTTACAATTAGAGCAACCTGAATTACAACATGAAGACCCAACCTAGGGAATTGAAGTAGCACAGGAAAGGGAACCTACTGCCAAAATGGAAGTTTTGCCTCCTCAACCTGAAGTCGAGGCAGACCCCATCATATTTTTAGAGACTCGAACCTCACAAGAAGAGGCATCAAATAGGAAGAGAAAAAGAGCAATGGCTACTCCTAAAGCCCCCATTGAAGGAAAAATAATAAGAATGTGGATAAGACGTCATCAAGAAATTCAGGATCAGGGATGATTTTAAGGATGGAAATTTATATTAAAATGTAGAAACATAGGCTAATCTTACTAGTCCTTAATATGCAAAATGTAAAATGATTGGCGATAGTTTTGTAAAAATATTCAAATTTCTAAGGATGCTATATAGTTTCTATAATTTTTTGGCGATTTTTAAGGTAAAATAATTTTATTCTATGGAATTTGGGTGAATCATTTTTAGGAAAAAAAGATATTGGAGAATCTTTTTTGGGGAAAAACCATGAAAAATTGGCCCATTTGCGAAATTTAGCCCCTAAAATCATCTATGTTCAGGATACAACAGAACAACCTGAATAAATTTAGGATACAATAGAACAACCTGAAGAAATTTAGGACATAACAGAGTAGCCCTTACAAGGAGATGTTTAAGGAATTGAGAAGACAGAATAAACACCACAAGGAAATAGTCAGGAAGATACCCAACCAACATTGGGACACTTCACAGAACAATTTTTGAAAATATATGAGGTAGAGATAGCTCAGGTTTTAGGGAGTTTAGGGACCTCAATTAGCAGAGACACAAACAAGCTAGAGGAAAACTAGGTGCCAGCCTGTCCTTCGAACCCTACTGAATATTTCCATGACACTAAGATGTCACTCCCAAATGATACAACACAAGTAGAACCTCATACTGAGGTAAATACCCTGGTAGGGCAAGTGGAAGAGTCACTATTAACAGATCAAGGTGAGGAAAATCCTGAAAGCTCATAGAAACAAAAATCAGGAAAAATCCACAACATAATTAGAAAGTTAAAATGGGAGAACAAGTTGTTGAAGAGAAGGGTTAAAAATATTAAAGTGTTAAAGCAGAAAGTTGGCAAGCTTAAGGAAATTATCAAGGAATTAATAAAACAACTAGAGCAAGCTGATAAGATCCATGAAACAAGGAATACCAAAAGACATAGAGCATAGGGAAGAAACCCTCTTCTTAGGAGAGCAATCCAAATGAGTTATGTAGGAACACAACCAGAGCTGCATATCCTTGAAGAAATGGTAGAAACGGAACTTCAGACTGAGACTACAACAATAGAAGGGGTAGTTGTTAAAAATGAAGAGGAAATTCCTTTTGGATCATATGAAACAGAGGCTCAACCAGAAATTCTAGGAGGAACAACTGCCCAACCTAAGGAAGTAATTCCCACTCCTCTGGAGACCACAGATACAAAAACTCAGATAATAATTCCAGTAATGAATGAAACAACCTGTCAGATTGAAGACGTATCTCAGTTTCAGGATCATAGTGCCATCATTGAAAGACTAGAAGTAGAACTGGTACAATCCCAACAGACCTTGACTCAGACCAGAGATGAAATGGTGGCCATGACATAGCACCAAAGAGTTGTTAAACAACTCAAAACCATGTCAACAATGAAAAATGAGACGTATGTTGAGCTGACTAAGGATCAAGGGAAGACAAAGAAGGTACAAGGTCAATTGGAAAAAGCTTTGGAGAAAATCAAAGAGATTTGTGATATCTACACTGATGCAATAGATTATAGACGTCCTACTACCAATTATACTTTGTTTTTATTATAATTCTACCTGTTGTTGAGGGTGAAAGATATTTGAGCAGGTAAACCGATTAAATTCACTACTATCTCTGAGTTTGTGTCTTGTTTTAGGGAGCAAGAAGAGAAAGAACAATATTTCCTGTGTGAACTATACTTCCATAATTTCATTTTAGAAGACAACAATAGAGATAATCCTGGTCCTTTTATTGGGGGCATCCAATTTCAAGCATTACTATCCTTCACTAAAAATCAAGTCAGGTGGGGTAAGGCCCACAAAACTTTCATGAAGAGAGAAACTGGGTTAGATCTCTGGATCAGGGGGGAACCACCAAAGTCTTTTCCAGCTATCATGCGACATAGGACATTCATGAAAAGGGAAGGAGTGAGAATCTCTTTAGTTCCTATTCATTAATAGGTTATACGATCATGCATATCATATTTTAGGGAACTCAAAGAATAAGCTCTTGTTGGCTCCAAGTTAAGGTGGGATGTCTCCCTAGTTGAAGTAAAGGTTAGAGAGCCCTTCGATTTCAATAACTTATTTGAAGCCACCTTCAGAATAGAAAGATATGCTAGAATGATCCAGGAGGAAGGACCTGCCTAGATTGGGTGTATATATAATCCCCCTCTTATCTGGTTTCCTCTAGAGGATTACCAAAGAGATTATCAATTTAATAAAAAAAGGGAAGACACTATTTTTGGAGAACTCAGAAGAAAGAATGGGTTCAGGGCACCTCGTGAACCAACTTTTCCTCCTTACAACATCACTGATTTACATGTAAGAACTTAGCTTGCATGAGGACATGCAAGAAGGGAAGCTGGGGGGTATGTTGGGTTATGAAAAGGTACATATATTCTCCTCATTTCCATGATTTATGGTATCATCTTGAATAATTTTCTATTACTTAGGAATAAAATAGGATAGGAAATGATTAA
>JZKD02S1529418.1:29346-42407 GCA_000966675.3 Picea glauca
AATAGATTGCATCATATCCAACATCATTCTAATAGCATTTAAACATTCATTAAATTCACATTCTCACAATATGTTGCATCATATACATCATCATCAATACCATTTAAACATTCATTACAAGTTCATACATTTAAAATTTAAGTGTATCACTTAATAGTTTCATTGTGTCTAGAAAATAAAGTATATAGGCCTTAGGTAATCCTGGTTGTCTAAGTCAAAAGGTGGTGTTACATACACCCTACCTTCGAGAAACATGTTCTCGAGGTGGTCAAAATAGTGAGGGATAGTCTCGTCGTAATGTCTCAGCATCTTCCCAAGTAGCAGATCCTGGACTATACTTGTCCCACTGGACCTTAACTTGGTCTACTAGATGGTTCCTAAGCTGTCGGACTCTATGGTCCAATATGCGTAACGGTTGTACCATGAGGGTTCCCACGTCCAATACCTACAATTCCTTCCAATTTAGTTTATGTGATTCATCATCAACATAATGACGTAAAATAGATACATGAAATACATTATGAGTTTTATGCAAGTGGGGTGGCAGTATGAGATGATATGCAACGGGTCCAATTTTCTCTTGGATCCTGAATGGTCCTATAAACCGGGGTGACAACTTTTTCGCCTTCCTGAACCATATGGTACTCTTATTAGGCTTGATAAAAATGAAAACTTGGTCTCCCACTTCATAACTTCAGTCGGTCCTGTGTGCATCCGCATAGATTTTCTGCCTATACTGTGCTTCCTTTAGTCTCTGCCTAATCTGAATCACCTGTTCCTCCATTTCTTGAATCAATTATGGCCCAACTATTACTCAGTCTTCTAGTCTATCCCAACTCAATGGCATTCTGCATGGCCTCCCATACAAATCTTCATAGGGTGGCATTCCGATGGAGCTATGATAATTGTTATTGTAGAAAAAACTCTACCAAAGGTAGGTACTTCTCCCACTGGGTTTGATTATTCATTACATACATCCTAAGCATGTCTTCCATGACTTGATTTACTCTCTCAGTTTGCCCATCTGTTTCAGGATGATAAGCTATTCTTAAGTTCAAATGAGTCCCCAACGTTGACTGTAAACTTTTCCAAAACCTAGAAGTGAATCTGGAGTCCCTATCTGAGATGATCTTCTTTGGTATCTCGTGAAAATGGATGACCTCTCTTACAAACACACGTGCCACATCAATGACATCGTAAGTTTCTCTAAACGGAATAAAATGAGCACTCCTGGTTAAAATATCCACTATCACAATAATGGCATTGTGTCTATGAGATGTGAGCGGAAAGCCCACAACAAAATCCATAGAGATGACTTCCCACTTGGACATAGGGACATCATGTGGTTGTAGGAGGCCTGTCGGGTGATGGTGGTCAGCTTTCACTTTTTTACACTCTAGGCATTTGGCGACGAAATGGACCACATCGTGATTCATGCCTACCCAGAAGAAGAGCTTCCTCATATCTGCATACATCTTCTTCACACCCGGATGTGCACAATAAAGTGCTCTATGGGATTCCTTTTGTATGATGCTTCGAATATCCCCATTCTCAGGGATGTACATCCTTCCTTGATATCTTAACAGTCTATCTATTTCCAGACAATATCCTTCATACTTTGGGTCTAACTGCCTCCCACTCTGGAGGTTCGAATTAACCTTTAAATACCAACTGTCTCCTCAGAGTTGTGTCAACATGTGTTCCCTCAGATTGACCTTTAAGGTTACCAAGGAGAAGATACCTGGTCTCCTACTCAAGGCATCTGCGACCACATTTTTCTTTCCCTTTACGTACGAAATACAAAAATTGTACTCACTCATAAACTCACTCCATCGCCTTTGCCTAGCATTCATATCTCTTTGAGTGAAGAGATGTTTTAAACTTTGATGATACATTTTGAGCTCAAAGTTTCGCCCCACAAGATAGTGCCTCCAAATTTTCAGAGCTAGCATTACAGCTACCAACTCTAAATCATGAGTCGCATATAACTCTTCGTGCTTCTTCAACTTCCTTGATGCATAGGATATCACTCCTCCATCCCGCATTATCACGGCTCCCAACCCTTGCTTCGAGGTATCCGTGCAGACTGTGAAGTCCTTTTCCATATCCGACACTCGTAGAATTGGCGCACTATTTAGTAACTTCTTAAGCTCAATGAATGCACTATCACATTCTTTTGTCCACTCATACATGACCCCCTTGTGTTGAAAAGTAGTGATGGGTTTCACTATTTTTGATAATCCTTCCACAAATCTCCGGTAATAACCTGCTAGCACCATGAAGCTTCTCACCTCATGGGCATTTTTCGGTACTGGCCACTCCATAATGGAATTTACCTTTTTTAGGTCCACAGAGAGTCCTTCGCCGGAAATGATATGACCTAAATAGTGGATCTCTTGCTAGAAGAAGGAACACTTTGACAACTTCCCATACAATTTGTTCTCTCTAAGGCAGGACAACACTATTCGCAAGTGTTCCTCATGTTCTCTTTCATTCTTGGAATAGATGAGGATGTCATCTAAAAATATTTGTAAAAAACGGTCTAAGTACTTCCGGAATATGCCGTTCATGAGGCTCATGAATACTGCTGGCGCATTGGTCAATCCGAAAGGTACTACAACAAACTTGTAATGTCCAAACCAAGTTTGGAAGGTAGATTTTGGGATATCACCTTCCTTAATCCTTAACTGATGATACCCTGATCGCAAATCAATCATTGAGAATACATCTTCTCATTTCATCTGATCGAAGAGGTCATCTATTCGTGGCATTGGGTACCTATTTTTCATTGTAGCATGATTCAAGTCCCTGTAGTCTATACACAGTCATAAGGATCCATCCTTCTTCTTTACAAAGGTTACCGGTGTGCCCCAAGCTGAGACACTGGGCCTTATTATCCCTAAGTCCAGTAACTCTTTCAACTTCATTTGCAACGCACAAAGTTCTGGCACTGTCATCCTATGCAGAGTTTTGGAAATTGGTTATGCACCATCTTTTAGCTCAATGGTAAAATCAAGCTCCCTCTCAGGAGGTAACCCTGGTAACTTGTTCGGAAAAACATCCTGAAATTCTGACAATACCGGGTACTAATCCAATGAGGGTCCCTTCCTTTCATTCACTGCTTCTACTACATACAATTGACACCCTTGTCTCAAGCATCGCTTAACCTTCATAGTAGATATAAAGCATAACAACACTTTTCTCTGTACACCCTGGATCTCTACTAGTCTTCCTTCATCGTCGACACAAAGAACCCTCTTTGCGAAACAATCTACCAAAGCTCGGTGAGCTGCTAACCAATCCATTCAAATGATTAGGTCATATGCTCTGAGAGCAGTGACATATACCTTCAGCCTGGTAGTACACACTCCCAGTTCTACTATACAATTATCAACACTAGGTCCTACTGCTTGTTTTTCCCCCAAAGCCATCTTGACTTGTTTAAAGTCATCGTGCTCGTAGGCTGCCAACCCACTCTTTTCTAATGTAGATGGTCAAATGAAACTATTTGTTGCACCAAAATCAAACAAAATCTTGACATTGATATGATTTAGCATACATGATAACTCCACCACCGTGGATTGATGTTCGGCCTGACGATTATTAATCTGGTGGCTGCTACTTTCTCTCCCCATCGGTGCCTTTCCTTCTCTATGCACGAACCCTGATTGTAACTCTGAGAAGTCACGCTGATAATGGGGTCCTCCGCACCCCCAACAGGTAACATGAGATTGAACCTGTGCACTGTCATGTGTCTGTCTCTGAAATGAGTTCCTTCCCATGGAACCCCTGCCCCTACTAGTTGTTCCCTGAGATGGTCGTGGACCTGTCTGCACCGTTGGTGATGAACGAGATGCTACACTCGCTGCCACTGAAATCCCTGCAGCTACTATCCTTGGTGCGTCTCTATTCCCATATGGCAGTGGCCTTGAGCCCCCTCCCCTAGGAAATTTCCTCGAGGCCTTTCCTACGAATCCAGGGCGATGCAGAAATGTTGGTCTTGTACCCGCGGTTAAGTTCATGTGTTCTTCTGCGTAACACGCATTTTCCACCACCTCCGCTACTGAAGACAGTTTCCACATCTGCACCATAGCTCTTATAGTAGGGTTCAATCCATATATGAAGCGCTCTGCCTGTCATTGGTCATTATCCATATATGACACATATTTGACCAGTTCCATAAATCTGATATCATATTCTTCTATAGTTCTATTTCCCTATACTAAGGCATGAAATGACCCTACCTGTTGTTCCTCGTAGTATGCTGGTAGATATTTCATTCCGAACCTCTCCTCGAAAATTTCCCAAAATATTGTGTCATGGGTAAGGTGCATTTGTCTTTCCAGGTTGCCCCACCAGTTCAAGGCGCTATGACTTAACTGAAAAATGGTAATCTTTGCCTTTGAGTTGGACGCATAGTCCCTTAAGGAAAAACACTTTGTCATGCCTTCCAACCATGCTTCTGCACGTTCACTGGAGGGACCCCCGACAAACTATGAATGTTTGATCTTCTGCAAATCCCACATGATGTCTTCAAGTGGAGGTCCTCCCCCTGAATCCCTTGACGCTTCTGGATTACCCGTTCCAGACGATGGGGGTTCCACTTCAGTCCTTACCAGTTTTCACCCATTTAAAGTCTCGTTAATGGCTTCCAATGAGCGCAGTATGAGGGCTAGTTCGGGAGATGGTGGTGGTGGTGCTGGTGGTGTTGGCGGTTCTTGAGACGACGCTCCCTTACCTCAATTCCCTCAAGTCCTGACCATCCTGTATGTTTTGACCTGCATCAACCAAAGTTGTCAGGGTGAGTTCCAGGATGTTTCAAATTGGTGCTACTCAAACTAGAAATAGGGTTAGGCATAAGTTTTCTTTACTTGTCTGTAAGCACACATTACTCCATTAGGGGATTGGCTAGGCTAGGGTTAGGATTAAGCATCTAAGCTTGATTTCTTCGCCCCTATGAAAAAATTTATTGGTTCCCTTTCCCTATAGCTATGCTAGCCTTGCGCCATACTCGTCACTTCCTATGCTTACTCTCCTAGTGCATATGTCGCCTCCTTCCCGCTAGTCCTAGTCTAATCTCTTTTAACTTTTCACTTACATCTTGATTAAAGTGACTTCCTACCTTATGTTTATTAATTTACGCCGAAAGGCATACACCTATTGACAATGGGCACAATTAATGATCTTTTAATCTTATTTAACCTTAAACCCTTATATGATGGCTATGCATTGAAGATGTTGGCATATTCTTAGTCGTCCTCCAAAATCAATGGGTCAGACTTATTGTTCACAACTTTCTTGCATTTATCAAGGCCTCCGTTAACATGTTTACTTTTTAACATTTAACTAATCACATTAAAAAAAAATTGTTGTAAGGATATATAATTACCACATTTAATGATTAAATAGGATTAAACCATGGCATCTAAACAATTGTCCACAACTGCAAGCCACGTTTCGGCGTTCACTAGCGCTATGTACCTTTTGGCGTTAACCAATCGCCAACCACTTTGCGCCTGTGCTAGTTTATTAAAAACTAATAATCTAGACTAAACTTAATCCTAATCTTCAATCGCCTTAATCAACACTTCAATTTATTCCTGGAAATTAATATTATTCTTAGTGTTAATTAATTAGTCACTAATTTACTTAATCCTTCCTATTAATTTAGTTATTATTATTTTTATTTTTTTCTCCAAGGCACATACATGGTGCGTTGGTGTTTGGTTGTTCCTTAAGGCTTAGGTAGTGGGTGGTCGTGGGTTCTAAACCTGTCTTATCTGGAAAAATTTTAATCTAGCCCAAATTTAATCTAATCTCTAACATCATTAATTAACTTTAATGTAAATTAACTTTACACTAAATAAAACAATTAATTTAAAATTATTATTACACTAATTTAACCTAAATTAACTTTAATTTAATTTTAAATTAACTTGACCTAAATTGTGTATATATATATATATAAATATACACTAAATTATTGTTACACTTAAAATAATACAAGAAATAAATGAACACACAAAACAAAAAATATATATATATAAATTTTAGTAACAAAACATAAAAAATTTAAATAATTTAAAAAAAAAAGAGTGCAGGCACGCATGGATTCCATGTGCCCACCTTGCTCTTCCTACCTAACCCTAAAACCCTACACCTGCCAGCTCTTCGAACCCTACGCGTCCTTCAAACCTAATACTCCATCACTGTTGCCTCTCTCTCCCTACACAAATGCACCCTCGACTTCTCCATCTTTGCTACGGTGGTGGAGTTTTGGTAATGGTCGCGAGCTCCTCCCCCTTGGAAATGCGTTGAGCATAGTGGCACCCCCAGTTGCTTGGCGGTGGCGCGTTTGTAGTTGTATTTGCTATGGGTGCACGAGTTTGAGAGGAGGAAAGGACTTAGTATTCTATTTTTGGAATGTTTGTTATAATTATATATATAAGGAATTGTTCAGATTGTTTATGAACTTATTGAATCCGGATTTGACGAGGTCGCAGATTCACATTCTTCACATCAATATCATTAAAATTGGAGAAACAATTCGAAAAAAACCAATCGGACGGTAAGAGGTTTGGGGCTATAGGTTGTTTTCCATCGTGGGTAGTGAAGCATAGTAATTACTCTTGAGGTAGGCGAGAGTGAACGGATTGGGGCATTGAGCATTGTGTGTGGGGGAAGGGATGTGTATATATATTTGTGTGGTATGGCAGGGTTTGATTTTTATGGTCGCTAGTTTTCCTGTTTTCTTGTGTCTACTAGCGTGCCGAGCCTTTGAAGTGGTGGGGTGAGTGGAGTTGAGAGGTTCCATCTTCTTTCTGCGAGCAATCCAAGTGTCTGAACTTATACTCCCGGAACCTTCAGTTTTACCCTAATTCTCTCGCACCTGTAGAAGTGTAGTCTCGTATATTCTTTTTGTTGTAGCCACAGAAACATAGGATAAACCAGTTCATAGAGTCGGCGAACAAGTTTTTGAAGATACCTGTCAGGGAAGATCTTTTTCAGAGATTTAGGTAGGTATGTGTTTTTCAATAATTGCCCAATTTTTTTTTCTACCTATAATTTACCCTTATCTTCATGATTCTTAGATTTTCAAATGGTTTTATTTATTGACAGTTTTTGTTGGAGGGAATTCTGATAGAATTCATTGTGTTCTATTGGATGAGGCTTGAAAGTTTTGAGTTAGAATTTTGTAGTTTTGGGTTGAGTTCAAGTTTTATATGCAATGTTTATACTGCAAATGGCGTATGTATCAGAATTTGGAATTCATCTTCAGTTCTTTCTTTCATTTGGGTTTTTATCATATTTTGGTAGATGTTCTTCAGTTGGGTTTGAAGTTATAGTTTTTTGGCAGTTCATTCAGGTCTATGAGGTTACCTGAGAGTTTTGAGTTTAAGTTTTCTGTGTTTGCGGGCTTCGAGTTCAATTCTTTTTGTTAATAAACTACATCTTATGTAATAATATACTGCTATATTGTTGCTTAGGCAGCGGAAGTCTGAATTTGTTTTCAGCAGTTTTGGGTTTGGGTTTGCCTAATTCTTCACCTGGGTTTGAAATTTATAGTTTCTTGCTATGTTATTTATTTCTGTTTATATTTTCAGATTCTTAGACAGTTGATTTTATGGCACTTTTTTGGATTAGAATTCATGCATGATGTTGGTTGTGTGGCCCGAGAACTTTTAGTTGAAGTTTTCTATTTTGTAACAACCCTAGTTGCTTGTTTTACTTTGGTAAATTTGTTTTTACATTTTCCATTCGTACTGTTTATATATTTTTATATTTGTTTTAAAATTTATGTGTTTTGTTTGCAGGTTAAGCATGGCTGGAGTTGGAGCTGGGAACTTGGTCCTTAAGGCCCCAAATTTATATTTAACCTAATACGTTTATTTAGGGATTTACTATAACTAAATAGGAGTGTTTATTTAAATTTATGGGTGGGTAAGTAGGCCCTTGGTTCTAGATTTTGAACCAGGGCTCTGATACCAATTGTAGTGGTTGCATCATTAACATCAAATAAGTACACAAACAAAATAGTAACTTCTAATTTGTATATGAAAATTCAATAATTCCTTTTATTTTAACACATACACAAGTTAAATTTAACAACGAATATTAATTTTTTTATAACCGAATAAAACAAATACATAATTTTAAATACCTGGTTCTGATGCTAATTCGCCTTGCTACCTTGCTCTTGCCTTCCTTCCTACTGCTTGATGCACTAACCAATACTACCCAAACCTACTATCCTCCCTGCCAACTAGGACAACTACCTAGCTTCAGGATATCATACGGATATCCTGGCCCCCATGCCCAAAACCTCCAACAAATCGGTGCCTGTACTGATCCAATCCGGCTCCAAAACTAAACTCCTCTATGCAAATCCAAGAGAGTCCCCAAAAATCAATCCCCCATCTCCCGTAGAATTCCCCCTCGTAAACCTCCTTCCCCTCCATATTCCTCCTTCACCGACTTCCCCCTCATTTACTTCCCTACCTACCCATTTATTACCTTATCTTATCCTTTCGTAGTTAATGCCCCTTATCCCCTTTATTTATTATTTTATCCTATATTTAATGTCCTATCCCTTCCCGAATACGTAAGCTTAATTTAACAATATAATTTATTATCCCTTTTAATCCTTTACTTAATTAATTAATGAGTCAATTAATAATTAATTAATCCTTGAAAATCATGAATAACTAATTAATAATAATTAATTAGTTGATGTTATTTAAGAAATAATTATTGTTTAGCTAACTTTTAGGACAGTTAGATTATTAAATTAATTATAATTAATAATCCTATACATCTATTTAAGCAGGGTCATTACATTGGTCCACAAATTCCACTAAAGTATTTCATGAACTTCTTATAGAAACTTGTTAATCCATGGAAAATCCTTACCTCAAACATGCTCCTTGGTGACGACCATTCTTTGATTGCTTTCACCTTCTCTAGATCTATCTTTAGTTCATTTTAATAGATCAAAAAACCCAATTAAATGAGTTATGTCTTTATAAAAGAGGACTTCTTTAGATCTATCAATATATTCTCATGTTGTAGTCTCCTCATCACTAGTGTCATGTGTCTCAAATTATACTCTTTAGTCCTGCTAAAGATCAATATATCATCCAGATATACAACCACAAACTTGCCAATGAAATATTTTAGTATTTCATTCATCAGCCTCATAAAAGTACTCAGGGCATTTGTTAATCCAAATGGCATAACAAGCCACTCATGCAAACCTTCATTTGTCTTAAAGGTTGTCTTCCACTCATCACCTTGTCTCATTCTAATCTGGTGATATCCACTTTTCAAATCTATTTTAGAAAAGAAATTTTATCCACTTAAATAGTCCATTAAATCATACATTCTTTGTAAATGAAATCTATACCTAATGGTTATCTTGTTAATGGATCTCGATTCTGTACACATTATCCATCCTCCATCCTTCTTTGGAATCAACAAAGTTGGTACTATACATGGACTCAAGCTCTCTCTGACCAAACCCTGGTCCAACAATTCCTGGACTTGGTTCTTCACTTCCTCATTCTCTTGAGGTGTCACTCTATATGCTTTTTTGTTTGGCAGACTTGATCCCAATATCAATTCAATATGGTGGTTGATACTTTTGATGGGTGGGAGTGAGTTAGGAAGCTCATCCACCACTATGTCAACAAAATTATCCAATAAGTCCTAAAATTCTTAAGGCAAATCATCCATTGAAGTACTTGTAAGGATAACTCTGGGTTTTCTCACCACAACGAACTACATCTCATGTTCTTTATTGACTTCTTTCAGGAGTTTCTTCCCACTCATGAGAAGTATGCTTTTGTTGGCTTCCTCTTTCACTTTCTTCTCCTCTATTGGCAACAACATGTGTGTTCTACAATTTTTCTCCAAGGTGTATGTATTCTTCCTCCCATCATGAATGACATTCCTATCAAACTTCCATGGTCTTCCCAAAAAAATATGGCATGCATCCATGGGAATTACATCACATAGAATTTCATCTCTATATCCTCCTATATTAAATTCAACCAAGAATTATTTAGTAACCATTACCTAGTGTCCTTTCTGCAACCATGAAACTTTGTATGGCTTCGGATGTGCAGCTGTATCTAGCTCCAATTTCTCCACCATCTCTATGGATACTAAGTTGTTAGTGCTCCCAATGTCAATTATCACCTTGCATACCTTGTATTTAGTCTTGCAAGATGTTCTGAAGAGATTGTTCCTCTGCACTGCATTTTCAACTTCTGCCTCTTTTTTTAAGAGAACCTTTCTCAACATTAGGGATCTTCCATCCTCTTCTCCCTCTTCTTCAACATCCCTTCTCTGTGCTTATGAAATGCGATATTAACCTCCTCCTTCTTTATTTTTCTCGGGACACTCCCAAGACATGTGCCCTGTCTTTCCACAGGCATATCATCTTGCTTCTCCTCCTCCTCTTCTTCCTCTTCCTCTAGAAGAACTTTTCCCACCACCCTGTCTTCCTCAGGAACTTCCTCCTCTTTTTGAGTTACTGTGTGGTTTCTCAACCTCGTCCTTAGACTTATGTACCTTTTCATGGGTAACTCACTTTCTTTTGTTTGGGGCTGGTATTTTACCTCTTCCTCACTGGCTTTATTTTCGAGCCAAATTCTCCTCTACCTTCAGTGAAAACTGATAAGAGTCCTCCATTGTCCTTACTGACATCATGCTAAGCTCATCCTGGATTTCATATCTCAGACCATTTAGATATCTGGAAACTTTTTCTTCATCTCTCTCCCTTTTTCAATTTCTGAGATTCATTCTGTAGAACTACTCTATGTATTCCTTAACTATCACCCCCTTTTGTCTTAGGTTATGCGTCCTCCTGAAAAGATTGATTTGATAATCTTTGGGCATGAACCTAGCCTTCAACTTGGCTTCCATTCTATCCCGATTATTTATATTTTTTTTACCTTTGCTTCTCCTCTGATCCTGCAGTTCATCCCACCACAGCGTTGCATGTCCTTTTAGCCTAGTGACAACTTGTTTCACCTTTTTCTCTTCATCAACCTCTTCATAGTTGAAATGTTTGTCCATGGATCTTACCCAATCCAAAAACTCCTCAACATCTAAATTGACCTCATACATTGGGACCTCTATCTTGGCTCTACCTCCCAATCTAGCAACTGCTCTCAGCAGGAATTCTTCGACAACATCCTCTCTTGTATCTTGTTCGACTTCTACTTATTCACTCTCTACATCGTTGATGTCTCCATCATCAAGTTCTCTCCTCAATGTTGCCTCCATTGCCTCTAATCTTGCACGAAGTTCTCGCATATGCCTTTCTACAGCTCAATTGGCTAAAGGTGATTCCACTCATCTCCTTAGTGGAATTGTGTTGATTATCTATCACACACAAAGTACAACTTTCTTTTATCTCCTCTCCTTTTCTTGTTGTCTGCAAGAAAAAATTAAGCTCTGATACCACTTTTTGCATACCCCCTTCTCCCCTAAGGGATGCGTGACCTCCCGGTTAGGATCTTTGATTCTAGAGTAGTTGACTCTCTGAAATATTATTGTCTTTGTTCTGTGTTAAAACTTTGGTCCCCTTGGCTCCCTGTGCAGGCTTCACAAAACCCACGATCTCTCCTTTCGCATTCTGTGAAAATCTCAAAGTATCGGGCGTTAACGACTTTTCTCTCATCTTCTCCTCCAATGTGACCTTGGGCAATGACCATGTGACTGTGGGTGCGACCAAAAGTAGTTTGAAGTCAAACTACCTTTGGGCCCACAATTCTCCTCGAGCCTCCACATGTCTCCTTGGCGAAACCACGGTATGGATTGGATCCTGCCCTCGAATTTTTAAAGTCAACACAAATCATGTCCCCGCAATGCGAGATGATTGTCGATATAAAAATATTGACGATGCTTGCATATGGATGACTAAGATATCTTGATTGGAATCAATGGTTTGGATCTCCCTCTCTCTGATCGATGACTGTGATCAATTTAGAATTCTAGACTTCAGAATTTTTGAATATCAAACCTTATTCTCCTTTGCAAAGAAATATTTCAGAGCGGAATATCTGTTGACACTTGTTCCCTCTAATCAACGGTTGTGATCTCTACGGTTCTCTGGACTTTAGGGTTTTGAAATCTCAAACCTTGCCTTCTTTCGTACTCCAATCTTCTAGAGCGAGTGATCTGTAGACACTTTTCCTCACAACCAATAGTACAACTTCTACCTTGGGTGTTTGACCTTTCAACCCAGATCAATGGTCTTGAGACCCTCCTATCGATCAATGGTTGAGATCTCCTTTGGGTTTTGGACTTCGGATATTGAAAATCTCAAACTTCACCCTTTCCCCAATGACTTTGTCAGAAGGCTATAATCTACTAACGCATGTCCACCTTAGATCAATGGTTGAGGTTTACTTCGGGTCTTTACCCATAGTGCATGGATTCATGCCACGTCTCCCCTGAATCTGATGACTATAGATCACTTCGGGACTTTACCTGGTGTTCTTAGATCTTTGCCATGTCTCCTCCAGATCCGATGGCTTAGATTCACTTCGGGTCTTCAGGCCTTTGGGATTCGACGATCTTAGTTCCCAACTAAAACTCATGTTGGTGTCCGGTATATCCTCTAGATTTACCACCTAATACATTTAATTTGTCAACCTAGGGGTCTGAATGTTTTACAGGATACAATGTAGTGTATGTGTAGACTGTTCTTCTTTCAATATTGATCATGCAAGTAAACAATCGTTAAAGTAAGATAAAGAACATAAACTAGATTATTGATGCTAGAATATAAATAACTATAACATTCAAATAAAGAAGGAAAACTGTAAATGAAGCAGAACACACAGGTATAAGAAATTCCACAGAAACCCACAACAAAACTATATCATAGGTTGGCAACACTTGACCAGAAGAGTGGGCTGTTGACGAGCGAAAACGACCGTCCGTCAACTGGGAGAGTGGAACCGGTCCGGGGTTGTCTAAATAACCCAAGCCGTTTGGTATGGACCACCCTGACAAGTTTAACGGCTCCGTTGGCCGCTCTAAGGTCTCGT
>JZKD02S1529418.1:44492-57013 GCA_000966675.3 Picea glauca
GTATCAGCAGTTCAGATAATGATCAAAATGTGACCTCGAAAGGAGAAATTTTCATGCTTACAATTGTGAAGACTTAGCGAAGACAAGCGTTCGAAAAGGCGCAAAGAATAAGGACATCGTTCATTTGAAATTTGCGATGGAAAATCAATGTTTGTGAAACATTGGTGTAGGCAGATTATGAGGTAATGAAAAATATGAATTGGCTGCCAACACGGGCCCAACTCCTTGATCAGGGTTGCGGTGAACTAACTGCCACAAAAACTTACAAAGTCAGAAGAAGCTCGATTTTCATTAAATAAAACAGGATTACGTAAGTTGCAGTCTTGATACAGGATAACTCTTAGCTAGATGACTGACTATATAATATTTCTCTATCTATGTTCATCCTTTTATACAATTCATGGAGCACATAGCATCCAAAGATTAGGGTAACAACTCTTCCTAAAAATACACAAAGTCTAAACCGATTAACAAAACCTAATTTTGGACCATCGAACAGGGCCTCTTTTGCACCTTCAACCCACGGACTACGCTGCATCCTTGATCACATCATCTTGCCAGACTCTGTTTTCTCTGTTCCTGCAAGATTTCATAGATTAGTGATTTGCTTTGGTAACCCCCAACCAATGTCTAATGTTTTTGAACTAATACACACAATGAAATAATAGAGGTGCATTCTTACCCTTGTGGTTACACACAATAGTTCAAGGAATATAGAAATGGACGTAAATAAGGATAGAGAAAGGTGGTAGAAAACAAGCAATTTCAATGGCCAACATCTCCCCAAAACTTTAGTCACGTGCACGTCCTCGTGTAGGCCATCTCTTTTGCAGATCTAGTTTGGAATCTTGATGTTGGGCATGAAGTTTTTCTATGTCATATGCCTCATCCATATCTATCCCTAGAAAATTATATCACCCAGTCAATATTATATCCTTCCACCATTCTCCCAGGACCTTGTAATCAGGATGATATTGATCAAGTGGCATCCATATGATGAGGAATGAAAATTTCAAACCTATCCATCGAACCCCACAAAACCTCATACATGTTATATACCTGGATATTCTTTCCATGGCTCTATGAAAATTGAGTGCCCCAAATGATTCTCGTTCCCTAACAGCAGGCGGTGATAAGGCCCATCTTTGGTCATAGTTTTCAATTGTCTCTTCCTTGCAATGGGTCAACTGTTTTATGCAAAGATATACACACCATTGCTATGTAGTTTCCATATTTTGTGGCCAATTAGGAATCCATTTGAAATAGTTATGTTTGTTGATGATCTGTGTAGCTTGAAAGCTATCCATTCTAACCTGAAGGGATCTGTGTACCTTATTTTCCTCGAAAGAATCAAGTGACTTCTTTCACTTCACCTGCTTAATGGTGTAGGAAAGGAGGGCCCTCAATTAGACATCTCCCAGACAAGGAACTTGATTGAATTGTTTATCATCTCTTAACAGGTAGTTGTGCATGTACAGTTCACACATGAGATGTTGTGTGAGGATGTCATGACTTCTCAAATTCCTAAGAAACTGCATGGGGTCTTTAGTATTATAAACCATCTCTTGGTAAATACATTCCAGACAAAAAAATAAATACTTTTCATGAAGGAACAATGAATAGTTGAGAGAAGGGGAGTGACACGTTACTACCTGTTGGGTGATATCATACATCTCATGTTTGTCATCTCTTAACCTCTATATCTGTGCCTCCATTTCTGTAATCTGTTCCTTTTGTTTCTCTCCCTTGATATTCTATTCTTACAACTTTTCCTCATAGTCACCAACGACTCTAGAAGCCTTCTCCTTATGTATTTCAATGTCCTTATGTGCACTGAAGAAGGGACATCTCCTTTCTAAAACTGGGCTACAGTTTTCTTCCACTTTTGTATCTCATCTTTCAACAAAACTACCTGAGATTCTATTGTATCTGTCATTGGCTCAGCTTGAGTAGATGTTGTTACCGTGGAAGTGTGAAAATAGGATCAGTCTGAGTGGTTGTTGATACGGTAGAGGTGTGGAAGATAGGCTTGTTATGAGTAGCTACTGTGTGCAACACCAACTCAGTTTGGGCAGTTATTGTTACTCTGGGAGTGTTGGCAGTTTGACTATTTGTTGATACTGTGGGAGTATCAATAGTTTGGGTAGCTACCAAAATAGTCTCCTTGAAATTTCTCCTCACTGCTTCCTTGGAAATTATTTTGTATCTTCGTGGTTGTTTCTTCAGGTGGATCACCTGCTTCTTTAGCTTGGCATTCTCAATCCTCAATTGCAGACTTTCTCTAAAGGCTTTCCTATAACAGTCCTAAATAGGGGTTCTTCTCCTTGCACAAAATTCGACAAATTCTTGTTTGATAGGAGTTTATTCATCCCATCCCCTAGGAGGAACCTCATTTTGAGCTTCATTGTCTGTAGCCTTTATGCCTAGCTATTCTTTAACTCGAACTTCTCTTGGAATAGTGATCCAGATTATTTTCGGCAAGAAATGAGAGCAGAGATATAATAAAGAAATGCACAGATATATCACAGATATTCAATAATATAACAGAAATGTATCAGAAATACAACCATAAACATAGATATATAGTAATAAGTGATTTTTATTAATGAAAGAAATGTACAGAGACTATAAAAATACAGAGTGAAAGACTTGCTAGAATGGTGGCAGCTTATCTCTGAGAAGAGATGTGACGGCTACTCGCATTCGCAAGAAGATTATTACAATGAGGCTCTGAAGGAATTTTTAAAATAAGAAGGAACGTCAAAAACCCTAGATATCCAAAAACCTAACCCTAGGAGATGAAGCACCAAAAGTCATGTGGGCCCCGTTTGGGTAAGTTACTACATCAACTTCCCGGGGTTGTAACTTTTGCATACGATCTTTGTTTTAGGTGTATGATAGACCGTTGGAAAGGTATCATTGAGGAGTTTCATTTTAGGATTAATATTGAAGGAAATCTCATATTGAAAACCTTTTTTCCCAAAAAACATCATTTAGGGCCTGAAAATGGCATCGGAAGTTAAAAACTGCTAAAAATAGTAAATTTCCAAAATTGCCATAAAACTATTTTGAGCCAGTTGGAAAAGGTGGGTGACCACTGATATCCACTTGGATCAATCCTCCATCCTTAGGAAGTAATGGTATCCATTGCATTGAGTGCCTGGGGGAGAGGAAAAAACATTTGTTGAATCTGAATCTTGGTGACTTGCTTGCCTTGCTGTAGACGTCGTGTTGCTCAGTTTGTGGAAGTTTGTCATGAACCTGTTGAGGCTGAGGCTATTCAAAAATTTGAGATATATGAGAGGATAATGTG
Organism: Picea glauca; assembly: GCA_000966675.3. NCBI lineage: Eukaryota > Viridiplantae > Streptophyta > Pinopsida > Pinales > Pinaceae > Picea > Picea glauca. Next base: position 47,806 of record JZKD02S1529418.1, read on the forward strand.
TTGAAGTAATATTTGCATTTTTCTGATGCCTTGTCGACCTTATTCTGTTGAATAGAAGGTACTTGGGGCAAGGATGTAGTGGTTGCAGTGTCCTTTTGTTCTTCTTTTGAACAGATTGTGAAGAAGCTAAATTTTGTAGTATGAGATACTACCTTGTGGTACTTTTTAGGTGTAACAGTAGTTAGAACTACCTCTTGTATTATGTAGAGATGACCCCCCAAAGTAACAATGACACTATGGGGTCGAGACTCATAAACAACATGGTGCTTCCACATATATGGCTGGCCCAAGAGAACATCATAGAAATACAGTGGGGAAACATCACATAATACCTCATCCTTGAAGGGCTAGATGTCGTATGATAATCAAAACTGTTGGCTGACATGGAGATCTCATCCTTGGTGAAGCCACCTGATGTTGTATGGTTGTAGGTGTGGTGTTGTCAACAATACCAACTGTTTGATGACCTTTGCTGAGATGAGGCTCTTCTGGATTCTGCTATCAACAATAAAATGTAGCAGGGTCCCCTTCACCCACATATGTGAATGAAAAATGAACTCCCCCTCTTTAGGATCTGTTGGTTCTTCTGGTTGAATTGTTGTGGTCCCAAAAATAGAAGTGGGGTCTGCATCAATGATCTTTTCTTTACCAACATTTTCGTAATCATATTCTAAATCAGGGTTCATCTCCTTATCCTTGATATTGGTCACCAATGACTATTTTGAGAGACATTCATTGGTTTTTTTCCAGGGGATTTTGTGGAAATCACACCATTTTTCGGTGTCCTTCTTTGTATTCCCGTGACCCTTCTTTTCCTGTGTCTTAGACTAGTTTTCGGGAGTCTATTTTTTATGGTTGTATTTTTCATACTTTGGTTGTTGCGGATTTGTAGACCCGAATTCCTATTTTTTCTAGTGCTTAAATTTCTGCTCAATTTTAACAACATATCAATAAGAAGCACCGAGTGATGAGATGTCCAGAAAATCCATTTCAGTTTGGATGTATCTATGTAGAGACCCATAGTATTTCAAAACAAAATTTCGTTCAGATTCTTTGATACCCATCTTGGTGTGCAAGGTATGGAAGGTATTTGTGAACTCCAGAACTTCTTGGTCCCTCTCTTTCCACAGTGTGGTCCATCTCATGTACTAGTCCTCATAATTGCCAACAGGGTAATATTGTTCCTTTACCGCATCCACAAAAAATTCCCAAGTGGGCTCGACCCCATATATTCCAAACTCCTCTATGGAAATATACTCCCAATAAGTTTCCCACCAATGTTTGACATGGGGGAGAGAATTAAGGAGTGAGAAAGTGATCTTTTCTTTGTCAGAAAAATTGTGAACATAGAAATAACCTTCTGGTAGATTTAACCATTTGTCTAGGGATTTTGCATCTATCTGTCCTTCAAATAGAGGAATACTGGAATTAACTTGTACCTTTAAAGGTGAGGTGCCTCCAAAGTGGCCACTTTATGAAGTTGTGCATGTTTCTATCAGAAGGCGTTAAAGGATGTGGAAAAAATTCTCCATCATTTCGTCCCTCTGTCGCGTGAGATCTTGCTCAAGCAACAGACTGATATGATCGTGTGCTCCATCATTTTTATTTTCTTCCACCATTGAGGGTTTCTTGGGTGTGCAAGAGAAATTTTCATCAAGAGAGACAAGATCGAGACCCAACTTTCTATACTAGGACCTCGTCGAGGACATGCACTGAAAAAAAAATGATCAAGAACAACTTGCCCTGATACCACTGATCCGGATTATTTTCGGCACGAAATGAGAGTGAACATATAATAAATAAATGCAAAAATATATCGCATATATTCAATAATAGAACAAAAATGTATCATAGATACAACCATAAACACAAATATACAATAATACATGATTTCTTTTAATGAAATAAATGTACATAGACTATAAAAATACAGATTGAAAGACTTGCTAGAATGGTAGCATCTTGTCTCTAAGAAGAGATGTGACGACTACTCGCATTCACAAGAATATTATTAAAATGTGGTTATAAAGGCATTTTTACAATAAGAAGGAATGTCAAAAACCCTAGACATCCAAAAACCTAACCCTAGGAGATGAAGCGCCAAAATTCATGTGGGCCCCGTTTGGGTAAGTTAGTACATCAACTTCCCAAGGTTGTAACTTTTGCATACGATCTCCATTTTAGGCATATGATAGCCCATTGGAAAGGCATAGTTGAGGAGATTCATTTTAGGTGCAATATCGAAGGAACCTATATATTGAAAACTTTTTTTCCCAAAAAGAATCGTTTAGGGCCTCAAAATGGCCTCGAAAGTTAAAAACTGCTAAAAATAGTAAATTTCCAAAATTACCAGAAAACTGTTTTGAGCCAATTGGAAAAGGTGGGTGATCACCGATATCCACCTGGATCAAATATCAACACCCAACTTTGGTTCAGGATTTTTGGGAGAAACATGCTCTGATGTTGGTTCTTGTGTAACAACGTCAGTCATTTCTTGCTCACAAACTGGAGGAGTAGTTATTGTGTCTTAAAAAATAGGGTTTTCAGGAATGACTTGTTCTGATGTTTTTTCTTGTGTTATAGCATCACTCATTACCTTCTCACCGATGGGAGGAGTAGATGCACCATCTTCACATACAATAAATTCAGAAAGTTTTGGTGTTGGTTCTTTTGTGACAACGTCAATTACCTCTTGTTCATAGATTGGAGGAGTAGCAACATTCCTCTCCTGCTCATCAGACGAAGGGGTATCAATATCCATATCATGATCAGCTGTGGGAAGAATAGCAACGTCTCTTTATTGTTCATCTACTGAGGGAGTAGAAACATCTCTTTCTTGTTCATCTGCTGAGGGAGTAGCAACATATCTTTCCTTTTCATCTGTTGAGGGAGTAGCAACATCTCTTTCTTGTTCATCTGCTGAGGGAGTAGAAACATCTATTTCTTGTTCAGGAAAAGGGTTTGGAGGAATATAACCCTATGCTTCCTCTTCTTCTAAATCTAGGTTAATGACCTACCTCATTCCCTGAAATTCTCTAACTTCCACTGATGGTTTCCTTGTTTCCTCATATTCATCTGAGGTTGATTCCTGTGTATCATCACTCGTTCTCTTCCCTTTTGCAATATTTTTAGCATCCTCTGCCAACTTGCTCAACCCATCTCTCTCTGCTAGGGTTTCTGCTACTTCCTGGATAAGTTCTTCCAATTCCTCTTCTGAGAGTCTTATGAACTACAACCAACTCATGGGGTTTTGTTCTAATGCATGCATGACTAGTAGCTTAATAAGGCCATGATTTGTGAGGGTTTTTAGTGGTTGGTGCGAGTGCTAATCTACTTGCACCATTCGTTGAATGCTATTCCACAAAAAATAAGGAATGTTTATGCGTTGTTGGAAGCACAGATATGTGAGCAATTTCAGATGATATTTGTAAATCTTAGAGGGGTGGCCTTTGCATGTCACATACCTTATGATGAACAATGCTACCTCAGCCCATGGAGGTAGCATAGAATTCCATTCATATCATTTCCCTTTTGGATTTACTTTTTTTCCTTCACGCAAAAAAAACTCTGGAAATTCTGGGAGTGGTGTTTTCCTGACAAACCATTGCTGACCGGATATTGGCAACCCACTAGATGTTGCAATGGTTTCCTCTGTGACTCTGATTTTTAATTCGTAGACCATGGAGGAGTGGCCATCCAAATTTTGGGTGAATTCTGTTGTAATGCTTTCATCGATTCCCTGTAACCTCTCAAAATACATGTCCCAACCTGCATTCTGGAAAATTTGCCAGACTTCCAGATTTAGACGAACATGTGTAGTATTTTCTGGATCATACCTTACTACTCCACCACCCATTCTATTCCTTCGATTGTGCTTGGTCAAGGAGTACCAGTGACCAGTTCAAGAGAAATGGAAAGAAAAACAATTTTGTGGAAAATGTGTTGTGGAAAGAGTCGTGGATTTTTTATTTATTTTTAAATTAAATTATGTGGCAGGTAAGTAATGACGATGATATGACAATGAATTTAATATCTTGGTGGATGATTGATAGTTTGGTAGGTGTGTCCAATCCCAACGTGTACAACAACGTCAGAAAGATTTGAGTAATGATTGTGAAATCATGTGATTAAAGAGGGTAATGATGACTCTTTGGGAAAAGACATAAAATATCCCCCAAACTTAAAGTAAAGACCGCCCTTGTGTGTGAATGCCTATGCCATTTGTAATATTACCCAAATTTGTTAAAGTTAGTTGAGGACATACCTAGCGACTCACTTGTTATGGAGAATCATCATCATGGGAACAACATCGTCTGAAGTCATCGAATATGGAGTGGTAACGTCGAATCGAGTGGCGGCATTAGAAGTGGCGAAAGATGAAATATTGGTATCCGTGTTTGTAAGAGTGTAGATGAGTAACTACAACCATAGTAGCATCGGTAAGAGTAGTAGCAACTAGAGTAGCAACAACTAGAGAATAGTGGAGACTGAAGTAGTGGAAACCAAGAGTAGCGGCGACTGGAGTTGCAACACCTCGAAGTAACGACATCTAGTACACCAGGGATTTTAAAGTAACAACACCTGGAGTAGCAGAAAATGGAGTAGCGACAACAGGAGTAGCGACATCTCAGAGTAATGACATCAGAAACATCGACATTTTCTGAAATAACATCATCCAGAGTAGCAACGAATGGAGTAGTGGAAACAGGAGTAGCGACATCTCAGAGTAACAACATTTGACACATCGACATTTTTTTAAATAAAGACATTCAAAGTAGTAACGAATGGAGTAGATGTAGCTCGAAGTAGCAGCAACCTGGAAACAACTTGGAGTAGTGACAATTGGAGTAGCGATCACTATAGAAGTTGTGTATCTTTTGAAATTCCAAAGATTCCTTGGCAGATTTCACTGTCAAGAAGGGTACCTGCAACACAAATTTATTAGAAAAATATTTATTTTATTTTTATTTTTATTTTTAAATATATCATTTTATTTATTTATTATTCAAGATGAGGGGGTAGAGGGAGGATCCTCTGTACGAATGATTTCAAAATTAGTCTGATCATAAATTCATTTGACAAAGGATTCTTTAGAAGTTGGTTTATGATATATTATGAGGCGGTGTCCATTTTCTATCAAGGGAGTACGTGCCTCGTCTATTGTTACCAGTCTAATAGCCCCATTGTCAAATACCTTGTCAACTTTGTATGGCCCCATCCACCTTGAGAATATTTTTCCCTTGAAATCCTTGAATCGAGAATCATAGGGTAATTTCCAATCCCCTTTTTGAAATGTCTTCCTCTTGATAAACCTTTCATGCCATCTAACACGTTGTTCCTGGATTGTAGCAGTGTTCTGGACAACCACTAATTGAATTTCATCTAACTTGTTTAGCTACTCCAGATGATGTTTCTGGGCTTCTGAAAGATCCAAAACTACTTCAAGGGTTATTCTAAATGTTTTAATTTCGAACTCTATGGGAAACAAAGGAGATTTTCCATAGACAAACTCATAATGAGAAAATCTTGTTGCATTTCCCCAAGTTGTCTTGTATGCCCACAGTGCTTCAGGCATCTTTTCCGCCCAATATCGATGATGACTTGCTACAGTTTTTATGAGGATATTTTTCAGTACCTTATTTTTTATCTCGACTTGACCATTTTCTTGGGGATGATATGGAGTTGTTATCCTGTGCTTGATCTCGTATTTCTTCATTAACCTTGCTCTCATATGTGATGTGAATTGTGCTCCTCCATCTGAGAATTTTTCTCTAGGGGCCATATCGAGTAAACATTTCTTCAAACAACAAATTTGAAACAACCTGATCAGTTTCTTTTACAACTGCCTTCACCTCAACCCACTTTGTTACATAATCCTTGCAGACTATAATATGGACTTTCTGTTGTGAGGGGGGATTGAATGGTCCCACGAAATCAATGGCCCATTTTTCAAAGGGCTCAAGGGATACTTGGGGGTTCAAGGGAATTCTGTTTTCTTTACTAGACTGCCCCATTCTTTGGCATCTATCACACCCCTGGACATACATCCTTGAATCTTGAAAAATAGTGGGCCAGTAATACTCCATTTGCAGCATTTTGTGACCTGTTCATTTATCTGCAAAATGGCCTCCAGAGGGACCATCATGAGCAGCCTTCAAGACATCATAAATACCATCTTCTCATATGCAGCATTGGATTTGTTGGTCAGGACCGGTGTAAAAGAGGAATCCCTGAATCCATGTGTAATAGGCATTGTGATGGATGATCTTCCATTGTTCCCTCTAAGGAAAATGTTGAGGCACCTTTCCTGTAGAAAGATAGTTAGCAATATCTACATACCATGGAACATGAGTAGAAATTGAAAAAAGATGTTCATATGGAAAAATATCGTCAACAGGTTCCCCCTGTGTATCATTTTCTAAGCTAGACAAGAAATCTACAACTACATTATCCTTCCCAGGGCGATCCACGATGGTGATATCAAATTCTTCCAGTAATAATAACCATCTTGTTATCCGAACCAGGGTTACAAGTTTGTTCATGTGATACCTGATGGTTGCATGATCCGTGTGCACAAAAGTGGGATAACCTGTAATATAGTGTCGAAATTTATTAATTGCATAGATGAATGCTAAGAATTCCTTTTTTGTTATTGTATAATTTAGTCTAGTTGGAGTCAGGTTCTTATTGATGTAGTATATTGTGTATGGTTTCTTGTCCTCCAACTGTCCCAAAACAACTCCCACTTCCATGTGAGAAGCGTCGACTGAAATATGAAATAGAATATTGCAATCTAGTCCTCGAAGTATCGGAGCCTTACATACTAGTTATTTTATTTTTCCAGACACGGTCTCACATTCATCTATCCACACGAATTCTTTATCTTTGGTTATTAACCGAAAAAAAGGGTGTGTTATTTCAGAAATTTTTTCTATGAAACGTCTAAAATAGCCTACATAACCAATAAAATTGCGTACCTGTGTTGGTGTCTTAGGTGTAGGAAAATGCAATATTACCTCTACCTTGGCAAGATTAACCCATATCCCTGATGCTAAAAGTAAGTGTCCCAACACAGCCCCTTCTTTCATGGGCATGTGACACTTTTCCATGCTAAGAGAAACATGCATTTGTTTGCATCTTTTAAGTACTTTCTCCAAATTTTCCAAGGCTTCTTCGAAGGAATCCCCATAAGGAGTAAAGTCATCTCTATAGATTTCAACACTGTCATTGACTAAATCAGAGAAGATCCCCAGTATTTCCCTTTGGAAAGTAGTAGGTGTGTTACAAAGGTTGAATGTATGCAAAGGTCCCACAGGGGCTCGTGAAAGTGGTCTTGTCCTATTTTTCAAGAGCTATCTGGATCTAATTATACCCACTGAACCCATCCAAAAAGGAGAAAAACCTCTTCTCGACTAATTTGTCAAGGATTTGGTCAATAAAGGTAAGTGGAAAATAGTATTTTTGAGTTTCTTTATTCAATTCTTGATAATTGACACAAATCCTCTACTTTCCATTCTTATTAGGAACAATGACAAGTGGGGATACCCATTAACTATCCGATATTGGGTAGATGAATCCCACATCTAATAATTTTTGCAGCTCATCTTTGAAAATATGTTTCAAATCGGGATTCATTCTCCTTTGTGGTTTTCTAATGGGCTGACATCCCTATTGAATGTATATGTGATGGGTACATAAATCAGAGGGAATTCCTTTCATATCTATAGGCCTCTTTCTGTTCTCAAATAATTTTAAGTAATTGCTTAGACTGTGTGGGTGAGAGATCATGATTGATATTCAATGTCTTTCCTGCTTCAATTTCAATAGAGACACTAGTGTGTGGTGTGACTTGGATAGTATCGATCTTATTTTCTGATTCAGGAGTATCTTGTTCATTACAATTCATAATTGATTCAAGAAATGATTGGGTAAGATTGGGAACAGAGTCAGAGTCACTGATGAAGGTGTTTATGGTATCATCCTCCATCTCATTATTAAAACAAAGGGACTCACTAATGGTAAGGATTGGTCTTATCTCTTCATCAATCTCCATCCCTTTTATAGGTGAGGATTTACGTAATAGGGTGAGTCCAGATCCTTTTGATGAACTTCATTATGCAGGAGGGTACATAATAAGGTTCTTAGTATGCCCTCCATTAGATATCACCATATTTCCTAACTAAAACCAATATAGGCATATGATATTGCAAGCCAAGGTCTCTTGAGGATCAAAGGATGCCCTCCAAATGGGGATTGCATTTGTAAAACTAGGAGATCGACAAGGTACTTCCATGAATATACCAAAATGGTTATGTCTTCCAATTTTCCTATTGGTTTAACAGTAGACCGGTATGCCAATTCCAGAATGGTAGGTGTGGGTTTGAAGTCGTGAAGACCAAGGATAGATGTAGTTGCAGAACTTATAACATTAATTGTAGCTCCAAGATCTACTAATACATTTGGAATGTTAACCCCATTTATTTGTATAGTTAGAATACGGTTCCATGGGTCTCCATACTTAACAGGTATAGACTTTCCTAACATAGTGTCTGACAATTTCCCCATGACATGGATAGTAAGTGGATCCTTAGTCTTCCTTCTAGGTTTCTTAGAACATTGTTCCCTGATCATTTTCGCATAAATCGACACATCTCTCATTGCTTGGAGTAAGGAAATTCTAACGAATAAATTATGCAGTTCCCCCAAGAAGTCAAATTCAGGATGAGGATGTTCTTTTTCTAGTGATAGTCTTTCTGGGTAGGGGAGATTATTGTGATGTTCCTTAGTGACAGGGTTCTGAGGAGGAAATTGTTGGTTCATAGGGTTTTTAAGTTTTCTATATTCATTCTTCGGTTCTGAATCTAGAAATTCATTATCAATTTTCTCAATAATTATTGGTGAATTTTGGGCATTCCCTACCCTACTGGATCTAAGATTTAGTTCATTACATCACAGGGTAGAAATTCCATAAGCAGGGAGTTTGAGTGTCTCAACTTGCTAAGATCCTTTATTATTTGTATTGGGGTTGGATTGGATAGGCATTTGTGGCCGAAGAGGAGGATTATTAGCAGAAACACTAGGGAGCAGTTGTAATTGTTTGTAATGATCCCAAGCCAAATTATTTCTTGGAATCACTAACTACTACTGATTTATTGAGTTATTAAGTGCATACAAGATTCATCAACACATGGAGATCACAATATATTCA
>JZKD02S1529418.1:57143-77053 GCA_000966675.3 Picea glauca
AGGTGCACCCTAGCCTCTTATTTATACTTTTCCTTCTAATTCTCTATTGAGTTAGGTTAACTCCCAGGGTTAATCTTCTATTCTTCTGTTGAGTTATCTTTTACTCCTTTCCTTTTCCTTTCTTAAGTCAATATTAAAAATATAACTTTTAACTTCTTGACTTTCCCCCCCTTCAGTGTGAGACTATGACCTAGTGGGGGTGCCCAGGCCACTGAATCTCCTCATTACCTCTCTAAGAGGTGGGGGGACATTACATTGTTGCTGCTATTGGAACTGTTGTGGTGGCATAGTCTTAGGAAGTTGATTCTAGTTTATTTGATTAGGGACACGCTAGTTCTGGGACCATGGGGCAGTTGAATTATCCTATTGGGGGCATGGTTGCCAAGAAGTGGGATATTGGTATTGATACTTTTGTGGTCATGATGGTGAAAAGGGCATGGTTTGAGATCCGAAATTTGAAGTATTGAAATACTGAGAGAAGTCTTGAGGCATACCTTGATTTATGTTCTATGGTCATGGATTCCATGGATTCTTTGGTCCCATAAAGTAAAGATGATCCTTTTCTTCATTTGCTCCCTGAAAGATCACCCTTAATCCTGGTAAAGAAGGACATTCACTAGTCTCATGGTTCTGCTCACATATAGTGAAAATAGTGTTTAGTGGACATTCATGCTATGAATATTTCTTTCTACACCTAGGAAAAAAGACTTCCGTGGATTTTTTTGACTCAATATACTTTTTTTTTCCTTATAGAAGGTCCATTTGTGAGGTTAGGGTGTTCAAAATGTCAGTCCTCAAATCCTCTAGTAGGTTCCCAAGTTCTATCTTTGTGACCCAAATGTCGGATGGTTTGGTAATTTGAGTCCCCCTGCCTCTGTCTAGCTACTCCTCGTGAACATTGGATGTATAATTCACAAATTGCATAAAATTCTAACTTTGATATGTCCCCTTTTCCTACCATATTCAATAGTTCCAAGAACCTTCCCTTAATGCTCGGAGAAAGATTATTTTCAAGATATCCTTGCCTAGATCACTGTGTCGTGATCTCTACAGATTGTAATTAAAGAGTTCCAAAAAATCCTCCATGTTCTCATCCTCCTTTTGTACTATTTTAAATATCTCCTCCTTTACATCTCAAGATTTGCAATAATATTTGTACTTGTCAAGGAAGGTGGTTTTCATTTCTTCCCAGGTAGTGACAATTTTTCCACCTAATCCCATGAACCATCTCAGGGTTGTTCCTTTTAAAGTAGCAGGAAATATTTGTATCTTATGAGCATCAAAGATATAATCATACTCGCGACAAACAATGTCAAATTCGAATAGAAATGTGTTTGGGTTTTCAGTAGATCATCCAGGAAAATTAGGTAGTGTAGAGACGGGGATATATTTCATGGGACACTCCCCTATGATATCCCCAATTGGAAATTCAAGTGATGAGTTAGCCATACTTTTGTACTTACTTTGAGTTTTTACAAAATTCCCACTAGACGTTTGAGTTTGTTTATCTGTTCTCCCTTGTCCCTCATTGTGCAAGTGTTCCTCAAGGTTGTCCTAGTGGGAGGATTCCCCAAAGTTTTATTTTGTTTGAAAAAGGTTTCCATGAACTAGGGGTGAATTATATTCCCAAAATATCCCCCCCAGTTTTGCAGCACTTTCTTGATCCCGGGGTGCAACAAATTCTTCTTCTAGCCCCAGGGTGTATTTATCCCCTACTTTCTGGCTTGCCACCTCTTCTTCTTTGAATCCTGAATTTGTTGTTGAGGAGGATTTAGGTTGATTTATTGATTTCTCCCAATATCTAAGATGAGATCATCCCCTACCAGTGATTTGAGATTTTGTACTTGATCTGGTTCGAGGTGTCTGGTCTTATTCGTATTTTGCAATTATTTCCTGGATGAAAGTTTCTCTACCCTGATATTTTCCCCTTCCTCTTGGAGGTCTTCCTCCCCCATGGTTTCTTCCGCTTCCTCGATCTCTCATATGAATGGTGAAAAGGAAATCATTCAATTATCAGAGGATTCTATTTAATTTATTAGGACCAGAGGCAGGGTATAAATTTCCCTTCCCAAGATGAGAGAGTGACCCCTAAAACATAAAGAAGAATGTTAAAAGAAAAACGAAAGAAACTTAAATGCCTAGGACCTGGAGTAGGAAAAGTAAGACGTTCTTCCCCAGGATGAGGGATTGATCCTATTATCAATATGGATCTATATTTTTTCCTTTGGCATCTTTCCCCGATAACGACGCCAAAATATTGGTGTCTGGTATATCGTCTAGATTTACCACCTAATACACTTAATTTTTCAACCCAGGGGTATGAATGTTTTACAGGCTACCATGCACTGTATGTGCATACTGTGCTTCTTTCAATATTGATCATGCAAGTAAACAAACATTGCAGTAACATAAAGAACAAAAACTAGATTATTGATTGTAGAATATAAATAATTGTAACATTCAATTAAAGCAGGAAAATTTTAAATGAAGCAGAATACACAGGTCTAATATATTCCACACAAAACCACAAAAAAACTATATCATAGGCCGAAAACACCTGAAAAGAAGAGAGGGATGAACTCCTTGATTAGGGATGCGGTGAACTAACTACCACCAAAACTCAGAAACTCAGAAGAAATTTGATTTTCATTAAATAAAATGGGATTATATAAGTTGCAGTCTTGATACAACATAACTCTTAGCTAGTTGACTGATTGGCTAATATTTCTCTATCTTTGTTCGACCTATTATACAATTCGTGGTGCACAGAGCATCCCAAGATTAGGGCAACAACTCTTCCTAAAAATACACAAAGGATGAATCGATTAACAAAACCTAATGTTGGACCATGGAACATGTCCTCTTTTGAACCTTAAACCCATGGACTACGTTGCATCCTTGATTGCATCATATTTCCAGACCGTGTTTGCTCTGTTCCTGCGAGATTTCATAGATTAGTGATTCTCTTTGGTAAACCCCAACCAATCTCTAACATTTTTGAACTAATACACACAATGTCATAATAGAGGTTCATTATTACCATTGTGGTTACACACAATAGCTCAAGGAATATAGAAATGGAGGTAAATAAGGATAGAAAAAGGTGGTATAAAACAAGCAATTTCATGGGCCAAAAAATCCCATGGAAAATTTCTCGGAGCTCACGATCTACTCACAAGTGTTTACTGATAGATCGATGACTCTCAACTCTTCGAATCTTCACGCTTCAGGTGTTTCAATGCCTCACCTTAGCCTCCCTCTATATATCATGAACCACCAACACGTACCCCTTTGGCTCTAATGGTCCTGCTTTGCTTTGGCTCTCGGGCTCTTCGTGCTTCGGTAATTTCAAGTTTCAAAATTGCTTCCACCTGAGCTCATGATATTTGACGGTCAAGATTCACTCGATCGATCCAATAAATTAGATTTCACTTCGGGAATTCAAAAGTATGGATTTCGGGAAGTTCAAGTCTCAAATCTTGGTGGGTTCTTTATCTTGTGTGTGCAAAGCATTAAAGATCATGCACCTTATCTTGAATCACACAGTTTTTTATCCTTTGTGCTGTGATCAAACGACCATTGTTACTCCTCCTCTTGAGATTTTGATTTCTTCTGACTTAGAAAATTTTCCAAGTCTTCAAAGGTCTCTACCTTTGATCCTCTTACAAGTCTATCTCTCATACTTCGACTGCACTTCTGGAAAGTGTTATCTCTCTTGAGCTTGGCCTTCATGAAGGTTTTGGTTTCCCACACACTCCTTGAGCTTCAGGGATTTCGATAACTCAAGTCTGAAGGATTTATAGAAATAAATTCTTCTCTCCCTCATGACATTCTCCTTTCGCTTGGCACACACCTTGCAACCGATTCTTACACAAGATTTTAATTCCTGTGATTTATCAATAAATTATATTGCTCCCTTTTTAAGCAATATCGATTTATCAAATATATTGCTATCTTTTAAACCATACCATTCGTTTTCCTTTGAACAATATATCGATTTAATCAATCAAATATATCGTTGTCTTATACATAGGATTAACAAATATAAAAAGGAATTTAGCAAGAAATTAAGCTATATAGCATTGTTGAATTATATAATGGATGAAAACGCAGTCAACAAAGTAGTAATCACAACGTTTTCAATACCATACGGTAATTCACCTACAAAAATACTGACATTCATATGCAAAACGCTATCCTTTAAATTGTATAAATTTGTTATCAATCAATGTGTAACTCACTTTCATTCAATGTATAATTTCGCTGTATATTTTTCTCTATGTACATTAAATTAGCAGTAGCTATATCTCTGTGTGTGTTAAGTTCACAGTATATATATATATATATATATATATATATATATATATCACAGAGTAAATAATTGATAATGTTGTCATTTAAATATATGAAACCACAGAGTAAATAAATAAAGTTGTTGTGTAATACAATAAATATAAATTCATTGTGTTATATCGCCAAGAAAAATCACCTAGGGTTTCCATGCTAATACCCAGAGAAACAAAGGAATTAAATTGTTGAGTGTGGGAGGTAAGACACTGGGTGTAGGAAAACAAACGTTGAGCACAAACAGAAAATGAAGATACATTCATTCAATAAGACGAGATTAGTCATTCAAAAATGCAGGAAGAGATTTATCACTCAAGAATGTAGGGATTTTCATTCAACTTAGAGGTTTATCATTCACAATGTAGAGTTTTATGAATGAAAATGCAGATATTACACCAATCAAGTGTTGGGTAAAATGCCAAGAAATCGCAGAGATGATATGCCAAGAAATCGCAGCGATCAATCAAACAAAATGCAGAGACTAATCAATCATATATGAATAAAACAAAGCGCGGAGATACTCAATCACAAGAAGGCGCATAGACCAATCATTCGATGACGAATCAATAAAAAATGCAAGGATACTCATTCACGAGAAGGCGCAAGGATTAAAGATTAATCATAAGAGAAAAACATAGAGATAAGTAAGGGATAGATGACTAGGTGAAATTTATCCTTCACTTATTATCCATGCATAGGAAAGAAGGGAATTTTAATATACAGGTCTTTAAACACCAGAGTAACGAACGTCAATTCGGCTCTTGGCCGAATGCTCAGGCACAGATTAATAACTTAAGGAATAAGGACAGAAGATAGAAAGAAAAATATTCTTCATATTAAACAATAAAACAAACACAGAGAAGTCATTGCAATCAAAGCTTGGGTTTTCCATGGGAAATCAATTCAATTACAATGAGCATAAGGGGATTACAAATACTGTAGAAAAGAAGGTGTAAGAAAGATAAAGGAAATGAAATCTTCAACCGTGAACAGAAAAATAACATGTGTAAATTAAATTCCATTGGAAGTAACAACTTTAACAGGCGTACATTAGCCAAATGTGAATGCTCCGAAGTTGTTTTCTGATGCGCGCTCCATCCATCTCTCACTTTCCAATAGATATGAACTCACTGTTACCTTCCATCCAATGCTAGGGGTAATATTATTCCCCCTGAGCCCCCTAAGATGCAAAGGTTCCACACACACAATAGCAGAGAATGATATCACCCATCTTTCCTCACAAGGTTGAGCTACCACTCGTTACCCGATCTGGGTATCCCAACTCCCACAAGATAAAGTTTAGTCAAGGTAAAATTTTAGTAGCTTAACATTATGTAAAAAGATGAGATCCATACTCCTCCATCGCCATCCTTTTTATATAGGTTTTAATTAATTAGTTTCCAAAACTCTCATTAAATTCCTTTTTCAGTTAATTAATTTTGAAAAACCTCCCCTATACACATGTCGCTCGATCCCCTAGTTGCACCAAAAAATCTATTTAATTAATTATTCCTATTTCCCTCATGCACCTAAGAGCCTTCCTAAAAATTCTCTTCGATGTCCCAAAATTCCCTTACACTTCTTAACTGAGTTATGCCTTACTAAATTCCTAGTTGAGTTCATAATTAGAAAGTTCCAAAGGGATTATTCCTTACTAAGTTAGACATTCAAATTTTTCTTTATGTTTCCCCTTTTCTTTAAGTTTCCTCCTTTTTCCTTTTTAACTAAAAACCAATTTAGCAAGTGTATATAAAACAACCATTTACCCTTTTTCCTTTTTAATTAAAAATTAATTTAGCAAATGTAGATAAAACAACCATTTACCCCTTTTTCCTTTTTAATTAAACATTAATTTAGCAAGTGTAGATAAAAGAAACACCCATTACCCCCTTTTAAAAATTTAATCCTCCATTATAATTTTGACATTAATAAATAAGTTTGAATTTCTTACACCCCTTCTTGTTACTTGTTTATTTATTATTAATTTTTTTTTCACCACATGTTCTACTTAGACTTAGGCTTTAATTTCACTAGGTTGAGTGACATTTTTATTAGGGATTTTTTTTTTTAAACCTTACTTACCAAATCATTCATTTTAAGTCTGACTAAGTTTATTCACTTACCCGTTAAAATCATGACGTGCCCTTCAAGACACACTACGTGCTTCAAGGGTGTCACTCACCTCTTTTTGTTTTCCTTGAGTGATGTGCCATTTAGGACACACTACATGCTCCGAGGGTGCCACTCACCTCTAGACTCACTTTGGTAGATGTCAAACCCTTGGAGTCAATAATATTCCAGGTGATCCTATGGGAGACTAAGGGCCTCTAAGGAATAATTCCCCTGCCTTATTATGCCCCCCTTAAAATCATCGTGAGTGACAGCCATAGTGTTCCCACACAACATCGTGGGTCTTCTTGAACTAGGTAATCATTAACCTTCAATTTGAGCCACAACGAGAGTAATAATAGGTTGTGGTAGGGCTTCTAACACACCTCTTCCTCAGTGTCTCTGGTTTTCCTACATGACCCCTCTACTCCACATGTGAGTTTGGTCAGCAAGATATCATCAACCTGCATCCATAAATGAATCATGTCATCAATAATAATCAATCATCATAACTTAATCAAATGTACATATGTCACATCAACAACATTCAAACCCAATAGTCCACTCCCTGAATTGATCTGAAGTCCAAGGGGTATCATCGATGCCTCTGCATCCTCAATGTCCAAATTCCTACACACTCAGGAGAACCTAGTCAATATCACCTATCTACATAAATACAATCAAAATAAAATATGATCAAATCCATCATATCTCATAATCATAATCGAAACGACCAATAGTATAATAACCTGAATCACTTGCAAGAAAGTGTCCTCAAAGAATAAGTTCGCTCAGTGCGCGCAAGAGAGGGATGTTACAGATGTGAATAATGGAGAAACTTTGCATTCTAAAACCTAAGTGCCAAATTCTTAAAGTTGGGTATATTAAACTTCTCACCCAAATTTGGATAAGGATCAATAATTTAGGATTTAAGTTGTAAATTGATTATTCCAATATGTATAAACTATTTGTACAATGAGTAGTGCATTTACACTCCAAAAAATATGATTTCTATGCACAAAGTTTCATGTAACTTTGATGAATCGGAGGAGGGTGGGTTACAATATAAAGAAAGGTTGGTTTTGCATTAAGATTCGTAAAATACTCTTTTGTACAAAAATATGAAAAAAAAAGTAACCCAATGTTGTATTATACCTTAGATTTCAGTTGTGCAAGTTGGTGGGGATGTGGTTTATCATAGTAGACTTGGTGATAATGTTTTTTTTGCAATTGCAAGTTTAAAAAGGGTGGTTGTACAAAAGAGACAAATTTTTCCTGGTAATTTGCAAGGTTTAAACTCTACTAAGTGAGTAAATGAAAATGCTCGCCCAATCTTCCTTGTAGCTCCAAAAGTTGTTTTATAAGTTTTAAGATGTAGCTACATCATTGGTAAATTTACATATGCATCCAAGGTTCAATTGAAGAACATGAGATGTTGTTTTCTTGCACCTAGAACTAGGATTTCATGTAAATTTGAAATGAAAACTGCCTGAAACTGAAATGTGGGCCCTAGTCTCCAATTTGAGCCAACTTTGGTGGCTCATATTGCATAAATTATAGTTTGTGATTTCACACCTTCCTATAAACTTATATTGACATTTTGAGACACAAACCTATTTGGTGTGCATAATGGATAACAATTTCATTGTAAAACCAAAGTGCCAAATTGTTAAAGTTGTATATCCTAAACTACACGAACAAATTTTTATAAGGATCAACAATTTAGGATTTAAGATGTAAATTGATCATTCCAATATGTATAACTTGTTTGTACAATTACTAATGCATTCACAGTTGAAAAATGATGATTTTTATGCACAAAGATTCGTGGTATTTTTATGATCTAGAGGATGGTGGTATAGGAGTTAAACCAAGGTCATTTTTTCATTAAGATTCATAAAATACTCTTATATACAAAAATAGGCAAGAGATGCATGCTAAAACCCCGTAAATGAAAACAATGTTTGTAAAAGGTAACCCAATGTTGTCTTATACCTTAGATTTAAGTTATGCAAGTTTTTCAGGATGTGGTTTATCATAGTAGATCTGGTCATGTTGTTTGTTTTGCAATTGAAAGTTTAAAAAGGGTGGATGTGCAAAAGAGGCAAAGATTTCCTTGTAATTTGCAAGGTTTAAACTATATTGAGTATATGAAAATGCATGACCAAGCTTCCCTATATTTCCAAAAGTTATTTTATGATTTTTAATATGGAGTTATATAAATGATAAATTTACCTATGAATCTAAGTTCAATTGAAGAACATGAGATGTTACTTCCATGCAAATAGAATTGGGATTCATGTAAATTTGAAGGAAAAATTGCCTCAGCCTCAAATAGACGCCCTAGTCTCAAATTTGAGCCAACATTTTTGGTTCAGATTGCATTATCTACAGCTTTTGATTTGACACATGTCTATAAACTTGTTGTAGCATCAAACTCTTGCACACACATAATGTGACTTCTTAATTGAGGACACTTGCATGCAAGTGATCCAGTTCATTATATGATTGACTTCTTAGCTTATGGATTCTGATGTTGAGACTATGGATTATGATGTCATGTTATGTTATCATGTATAGACAGGTTTTATTGACTGGTTTCTCTTGAGTGTGTAGGACTCTTGATAGATTGAATCTACTAATTGGATAGATAGAGTCATGGAGTTGACTATTTATGGTTTAAGTGTTTCTGTTATTTCATATGTGTCATGTGACTGGGTATATTATGATTTTGTTTATGGATCACTGACATGTTCATTGATGGATGCATGTTGATGGTTTCTTTCTAATCATACTCACATTTTTAGTAAAGGGACCATGCATGACAACTAGAGATATTGAGGGAGAGGTGTGGCAGCAGCCCTGCCATGACCTACTAACACTCCCATCATGGATCGAACTATAGTTTAATGATTACCTAGTTCAAGAAATCCATGATTTCGTGAGGGCATACTGAGATAGTCACTCACCAATATTCTAAGGGGCGCACAATAAGGTAGGTTCATTATTCCTTAGAGTCCCTTAGTCTCCCACAAGGTATCCTGATGTAGTATTAACTCCAAGGGTGAACATCTACCAAAATCATTCAAAAGGTGAGTGGAAGAATTGGAGCATGTAGTGCGTCTTGAAGGGCATGTCGCATAAATAAAACATGAATAAAGGCGAGTTGCACCCTTGGAGAAAGTAGTGCATCTTGAAGAGAGCATTGCAGTTTTAACACTGTTGAGTCAATGAACCTAGGTACCTATAAAAAAATATCTCATTTTGACTTGGTCAACCATAAAATAAATGTTGTATGAGTAAACTTTAATAATTATAAAATTTCCCTTTAAAAAAATTTTGCTAAGCCTAATTGAAATTAAAGCATAGGTCTAATTGGGGGTATAAGAACTAAAAATAATTAATCATTTAATAAAGGGGGGATGAAGAAAAATAAAAGTTAAAAATTAAAGGACAAAGAATTTATCCAAAAAATTTAATTGTTGGCTATGTGCAAAACTTGCTAATTTAGAACTTAGATAAAAAAGGGGAAACTTAAATACAAAAGGAATGTGTAACATAGAAAGGAATCTAGTCTAGAGAACTTTCCAAATTCAAACTCAACTAAGGTTTAAGAAAGGCGTAAGTCATTAAGGGAATACGAGGGAGTAAAGGGGGCATCGAGGAGCATTTTTAGGAATTCTTTTAGGTGGGTGAGGGAAATTGGAGAAAGTAATTTAATTAATTAAATGAATTTATGGTGAAACTAAGGGATCATTTGACAAGTGTACAGGGAAGAATATTCCTAATAAAATTTTAAGAAAAAGAATTAAATGTGCATTTGGAAACTAGTCACTAAGGGAACTCTATAAAACAAATGGCAGAGGAGGGAAATGGATCATGTATGGCATAAATAAGGTTATGCTACCATATTTTACTCTTTACTATTTTTTATTGTGGGTGTTGGAATAACCATCTTGAATACAAAGTGGTAGCTCGACCTTGCGAAGCGAGCTAGGAGATAGCTTTCTCTAGTTTGTGTGCATGGCCCCTTTGGAGATCAGAGAGCTCAGGGTGAAGGAGAGTACCCCTAGCATTGTTTGGGAGGTACTGTTGAGGTCTCATAGGTTGGAAAGAAAGATTTGGATGGAGCACAAGTGCGGGACAACCCCTTCAAGACATTCACCTACAGTTACGGTACGCCTTTAAATTTACATTTATAATTTAGTTATAAGTTGTATATACATTCATGTGTTATTGAAATCGTTGAATATATGTTATGGTGGAAAATATTGCCTTATGTGGATAGCTGGTATTAATCTTGATGGCTTGGTTTTCCCTTCTATCCCCGCGCCTTGGTTAATTGTTTCTCTGCGTCTTGGAAAAATTTGATCTTGCACCTTGGATTTTTTTTTGTATATCGTTGGACCTTGGTTTTCTTACTCTTCGTGCCTGAGTGTTGGCCTGGAATTTTTTCTTGGTGGCACTGGAAAATGTGTTGCCTTGCGTTATTTTATTTGTTTTTTACTCTAGAAAAAAAATGTGTGAATCCTTGCATTTTCTTTTAATTTTTACTTCTATTTACACTCATACTAAATGCACCCAAAACCTTGTGCAACCCTCTTTTTAATTCAAAATAATTCTCTTCATTTTTATTTTCACATTCACTCAACATGTAATTTGCCCTGAAATCATATGGTACCTCAACCATTGAAATACATATCTTCTTTTTTATTTTTACATTCACTCATCGGAGGTATCTCCCATGCTCATCGATAATTAAATTTTCTTACAACGATATTGTTCTCAAGGCTCATCTAATTTAACCTTCTCTACATAGAGAAATGCTTACAACGAATTATGTGATATGGGGTTTCAAACCAGCCTCCTGTGTGGTGAATCTTAGCACCCTTATATTTCTTACATCCCTCACATTTTCTTTTTCCTCCTTATGGCCAACAACCTTCTCCTTGAACCTCTACATTCTAAAATTTCATCTCTGTGTTTACTTTTAATTTCTCTACAAATCATGATAACTTCCCAGCAAGATGGGAGATTTCTTACCAAGCTCTCTAAGGGTTTGATTACCTCTACAAATCGTGATAATTGCCCAGTGACTTGGGTGATCTCTTACCAATATTTTTTTATTTTTTTAATTTCTCCTCAAATTTGTTCCTTTACCCAGTGATTTTTCTACGATCTAACCATGCATTTTCCCAACCTCTTCCACCTTAAATTATGAGTTGGATTTTTTAGTTTGTACTATATTTTTATTTCTCTAAGCATCACCCCCTTGCCTCTACGTATTCTTAATTCTCCCTCCACTTATGTAGCTCTGTTTTCAGCGTTTGGGGAGGGACACATTTATCTATGTCCCTTAATCACTTTCCCAACTATGGGGTATCTCCCTCTCTGAGATGATGTGATTTTCCATGCCCATCATTCGGGAAAATAACCACGTGTCCTCCCCATTTTCCACTTGGTGTTTTGCTACTTTTACCTGCAATTCATTTTCCTTCTCCTTAGAAATTTAGCCTCCACGCTCAACAAAATTTAGCCTCCATGCTCAGCAAAAATATTTCCTCAATGCTCTATGATTTTCATGCATAAGAACCCCTTATGTGTTGAGCAATGAAATCACCTATATTGGGAGCATGACACCTCTTCTTTTGCGTTGTGTTCCCAACTTATGATGTGGACAACCCCTGCAGGTTGAGAAAAACAAAACGCCCAACATGCTCATGTTGTCTATGTGTTTCACTACATATTCCTTGCTTTATTAATGTTATTATTAACACTTATAATAATTTTCATCGTTAATATAATCTTGTAGTAATTGCTCAACTTTAAATATTTCTTTTATAAAATGTTTAATGAACAAGTTATTTAATGGTTTCATAATGGTTATTAATGTTATTATTAAGGATTATAATAATGGTCATCATTAATGTAAGCTTGTAATAAATGCCCAGATTTAACGATTGCTTTTATTGAATGTTTAATGAAAGGGTAATTCAGTGGTTTCATAAGCGTTATTAATGTTTGGCGATTATTATATTATATAATAATGTTAATTATTAAAGGTCGGTTTTATTAACTGTTTAGGATGAAGGGTTATTACTAATGCTTGTTTTAGTAAATGTTATAGAGGAGTGGTTAAGAAAATCAATTTAGTCTCTTGTGCAATGGGTTGTATTTCATAATTATTAGTTAAGTGATTGTGTTTTTCTTGCGTCATGTAAATAAATAGATTCTCTTGCACTAGGGTTTATGCTGGTGATTAAGAATTTGTATTGCTTGCACTTTGGAATGAATGTTGATATGTAAGGGATTAAGTATTTCTTTTATTTGTGCCATGGAATAGTGTTGTTGTGTAATGTTTTAGTAAATGGGATTATCACACCATGGATAATGTATTTGTATAAACAATTAATAATTAGAAAATCTTGCGTCTTGAAAACTAACATTTATAGATGATCGGTTGTGATTTTTCTTAGTCATGCACCTTGAATTTGAAACTGATATATGTTGGGTTTTATTAATTTTTTTCTCTTTCACCTTGCATAATAAACTTGATAACTCTTGTGTCTAAAATTGTGGGGTAAATGATGGATTAATTGAGTATAATTCTTACGTGCACACTGATTATTATATGTTGAAGGATTATCGTTTTGGAAGTTGATTCACACGTGCAAAGATTATTTTATGTTGATGAATTTTGTTTTAGAAGATGAATCACACACGCACTAATTATTTTATGTTTATGGATAGTCTTGGGTGTAGTCTCTTCTTGCGCATCATAATGGCATTAATGTGTGAATGATATCAATTGAATTCTTTGTGCCTTGAAAATAATACATAGTTGATTACTTTGCATCTTGTCTTGTGTCATCATATGATTGATGAATGATTAAGTTATTATCTCACTTGTGACATGATCTTTATAATGATGCATGACTAGTTAAGTAATAATATTTATGTGCATGACTTAATTTAATGGTGTATGATTGCTTTCCCATTCTTCCGTGCACCTCATAATTAATGATAATAGTGTTTTAATTTATCTGATTGATTTGCTCACGCCATGAATTCAAGTGATTTTTAATCTTGTGCAATTGCTTAAGTTGAAATGAGAATGTTTAGGAATTATTACTCTGGTGGGAAACAAATATTTAATGTTGATGTAGGATTGATAACGATGATGGTTAACCATGCGCCATGTGTAATTATGAATTAGAATTGATGGATTGATGGTCCATATGGGATGCGTTGAAGGTTTAGGATTTTTACTGTAATGCATTGTTATTAATGGTATAATGCAATGATGTTGGGATGTTGTAATTATTATGTCAATACATTACCGTGTCATGACTCATGGTGACGATGTGTTGGCCATGTGTTTTTTTGGATTATTAATGATTTATTATTATTTCATTAATTTATGGGATTTATGTGTCGATGATGTTGATTGTTTATTATGATGTTTAAATTTCCCCATCACAACTTTAAAAAAAAAAAAAATTGACCTATTGTATGTCATTTGGTTGTCGTAATGGAGGGGTTATTTCATATGGTATCAGAGCGGGTTCAACCCTACGCCTATGGATAGTCATGCCTTCCACTGAATTAAACCCTTGATGAATACTTAAAACTAATTAACATTTCAACTTGTCCATGTGGTAATCACGGTTAGAGGATGTCATAGATATTCACAACGTGGTGCTGGGGAAGGGGGTGTGATGCCTCCAGAAGAGATTGTGCCCTAGGAGTCTAACCCCTAAGGGGAGTAACAAGTCCTTAGGAAGGATTTGATTTTTCTAAGGGATGTGGATGGTATCAGAAGGTTCTTCTAGGGAAATGTCATAGGCCTTGAATGATCGTTTGTACTTAGATGAGGTCAATGCACCTATACCACTGAGGGTCCATAGTGTGCCCAGCCAGTACTGGTAGAATTCATGGAGAAATCGAAAAGGATAAGTTCCTAATTTCACGAGTGCCACAAATGGCTCATCTTCCAAGACATGGTTGGATAAAAAGGTGATGTGTTTTACGTTTCATGGTTACAACCTCCAGAAAGAAGGTCTGCATGGAATTCTTCAGCTAAAGGAGAGCACTCTCCTATGGTGGAGGACGCTCCTACCTCATCTAAACATGTTTGTCAAAGCCGTGTTATGGGAAAAATTTGAGGAACTGTACCAGGAGAATTAATTGTCTGAGGAATTCATTAAGCACTAGCTCGATGAGTTCAATGCCCTATGATAATATGGTCGTACTGTGTCAGATTATGAGACCATATTTATGGAGCTACTTCGGTATTCCCCGCATCTGAACACGAAGAAGATGGAGATCAACAAGTACGTGATTAACCTTAAATCCAGATTTTGTGCAAAGGCTAGGATCTAAATGCCTCGGACGTTGCACGATGTAGTCTAGTAGGCATCATAGATAAGGAATAATTGACTGTGGAAGTCAGGGTAGGAGTCCTACAAAATCCTTTGGACTAACAACATCTGGTGCGAAACATCATTAGAGGCCAACTAGACAATACCTCTTGATAGAAAGATACATCTATAGAACCCTTGTTCACGACACCACGATGACAGGTTCCTCATTAGAATAACCCCCTATAGGGGACCTCCTCCAAAAACCGTAGTTAGGATTGTCAGCAAAACAGACTAGGATCATAGGATGGCAGGCCAACAAATTCTACTTCAGGGATAGGAGTACTGGACCAGAGAGTGGTGTTGGAAATGTAGATATTCCACCTTACCAACAAGACTGTCTGGTTGAAAAGGCTATAGCGGTTGGGTCAAGAGGACACACTACCATTGGGGAGATGGGAGAGTCCCACAAGATTCTTGATCTTAGTGAATAATCTCTAGGTCGAGTGCCAAACCACTGTGCTTGAGGCATCGGGTACCATCAACAACCACACTTTATTATTTGCTCGATCCCAGTGCTATAGAGTGCTCTATTTCTAGTACCATGTTGAAGGGGTCTAGGTAAAATAATTCGACTGGATGTGTTTATATTCGTTGAAATGGCTTTAGGTGCCAACTAGATGGTTGGAGTAAGGAGTATGAACTGTCGCTTTAACCTGGGGAATAGTGTAATGAAGTCTGACCTACATCATGATCTTAAGATCTTATGAAAACATGATCAGTATGGATTGGTGGGAATCGTATGATGTGACATTCAACAGTAAGATGAAGCGGTTGATATGGACTGATGATGAAGGACAAATAAGTGTAATTGTAGGGAGAAAATGAGGAGTATCCCCGAGGTTCATTTCTTCCTTACAACTACAAGATAAAACATGCAAGGATGAAAGTTATATGCACACTTAGCGTTGAACTTAAAGGGCCTTGCAAAAGGATTAGAAAACCTTGTAGTAGTATGAGAGTTTGCAGACGTGATTCCCAGAAGAATTACCATGAGTGTCTCTCGAAGCCTAGATGGAATTTACCATTGATATAAAACCTGGAACTGAATCGATGGATAGAACGCCTTATCGGACGTCGACACCTGAGTTACAAGAGTTGATAATGTAACTGAAGGAGTTGTTGGACCTAGGAATTATACACCCAAGTGTATTGCCTTGGGGTGCTCCTATTATTTTATTACAGACGAAAGATTGGTCATTGAGACTTTTCTTGACTACCATCGAGTATTCCTTGGCGACATATTGATATATTCTTAGATGATGAAAGAACATGATGAGCATTTTCACTCGGTACTACAATGTCTATGAGAGAACAAATTGTTTGGGAAACTGTCAAAATGCTATTTTTATCAAATGACATTCATTACTTGGGGCATGTCATATCCGACGAAGGTATCATGGTGGATCTAGTGAAGGTAGAGGCTAGTATGGAATGGCCTGTGTGGGAAAATGTACCCAAAGTATGCAACTTCTAGGGTTTAGTGGGATATTATTGTCGGTTCCTCGAAAGTTTTCAAAGATAACAAATCCGATTATGAAATTGCAAAAGAAGAACAAGAAGTTTGTACATACCATGAAATGCGCAGAAGCATTTCAAAGGCTCAAGGAGTTGTTGATGAAAGAATCAATATTAAAAGTCCCTGACATGGACAAGAACTTATTGGTATGCACTGATGCATCCAAGGAAGGCTTAGGTAGAGTCTTGGTGTTAGAGGGTCAAGTGATTGCTTACATCTAAAGAAAGTTAAGAAGCCATGAGGAGAACTATGTGATGCACGATTTGGATATATTATCCATGATGGATTCCCTAGGAGTATGGAGACACTACTTGATTGGACGAAAATTCCAAGAAAAAAAATGGACCAATGTGGTTGTAGCACATTTTTACGCGAAGTGACTTGAACGCGTGAAATAGGTGTGCTCGGAACTGCCTAGCAAGTACGATTTTTAGATTTACTACATGAAATGAACATTAAACAAAGTGGCAGATGTGTTGAGTCAGTGACCATGCATATTTCAAGGATATCTCTTCAGAAGAATCTATGTAAAAGGATTCTAACTACATCGTGATGATGATTGGTATATGGAGGTTAAGAAATTTATTGGAAAAGAAACCATTTTGGTAGTGAAGTTTGCAGGATTTACTATGGAAAATGATTGATTAATGAGAGATAATAATTGGATTTACATACCGCCCATTGACAATTTTATAAGTTTGATCTTAAATGAATCTCATAGAGTTGTTTGCATGGCTCATCCTGGAGTCATGAATATGAGGGAAT
This sequence comes from Picea glauca, assembly GCA_000966675.3. Classification (NCBI taxonomy): domain Eukaryota; kingdom Viridiplantae; phylum Streptophyta; class Pinopsida; order Pinales; family Pinaceae; genus Picea; species Picea glauca. The sequence goes on from JZKD02S1529418.1 coordinate 74,304, forward strand.
ACCTTAAACACTTATTCTTTTGGAAAGGAATGAAGGTGGACATTGTCAACTACATGGAGATATGTCTATAATGTTAGCAAGTGAAGGTTGAAAATAGACATCTAGAAGGACTACTACAGCCACACGTTGTTATAGAATTGAAATGGGAGGTCATTTTGATGGACTTCATTGCTGGATTGTCGCTGATGACAAGGAGGAACGACTCGATTTTCATGATATTTTCACTCTGACGAAGAGATCACATTTTTCCCATATGCATACGATGCATCAGAAGCCACATATAGGTATAGTTTATGTCAGAAAGATATTGAGACTCCTAGACATACCAAAGGAATCATATCTGATAAGGTATTCGGTGTTTTCCAAAAGATTTTGGAGGAGTTTCCCAATGAGCCTTAGGAACACCACTGAACTTTAGTGCAACACGTCCCTGACATAGACAGGCTGACAAAAGGAACAAACCAAATTTGGAAGGTTGTGTTGCATATTTGTGTGTTTGGACCAACATAAACATTCAGAATAGTTCTTGCAGCTTGTTGAGTTTGCATGCAACAACAACAACCATCAAGGTACTGTTAATATAGAACCGTTGGGTTTCTCTATGGGAGACTATGTTGGACACGTTGGAGTTGGGATCGACTTGAGGATAGGGTCTTGGTAGGACCAGAAGTGATCCAAGAAATAGAAGAAAAATTAAAAACAATAAGAAAAAGGGATGGAAGAAGCAAAAGATTGGCAGAAGAGTTCTATCGATGCGCATAGCATTGATCATTTATGAATTTGTCCTATCGACTAGCCATTCCTGATTCCTAAGTAGTATGCATGATGTTTTTTTTGTTCGGCTGTGACATTATGTCAATGATTCTATGCACGTGATTGACTTGAGTCCTTTCGGGTGTCAGGCGAGGGTGCGCTCATGAAGGAGCCAATACACCTTCTAGACCATCGCATTCGATAGCTACAGTGTCAAATTGTCAATCATTTGAAGGTCCATTCGAAAAATTATAATCCACACTCGGCTACCTTAGAGTACACATATGATATGCATCAACAATTTACATTTTGGTTTGATAGCCAGACATTAGATTATTGTCAGATATTTATTTTTGCACTTGCATACTGTGAAACTTCGAGACAAAGTTTAAAACAAGAGGGGGTGTATGTAACATTCCTCTCTTGTGTGAACTTTTTGTGATTTATTCTTTGAGGACACTTGTGTGCATGTGATATGGTTCATTATATGATTGATTTCTTAGCTTATGGATTCTGATGTTGAGACTATGTGATCCAGTGGATCAAATTTTGCTCAAAATTCAAAGTGCTCAGAATCGCTTCAAATTGAACGGGAGTGTAGGCCTCGTCGTCACGAACCCAATGCAACTCATTTTGATTCAAACGAACATCAGATGAGAGAGATATCACGTTCTGTTCAAAATGAAAAACAGGCCAAAAAAAAATGTGTTGATTGTACAGTCTGTATAGTCCATATGTGTAATGATCCCAAGCCATTATGCAAGGATCATCACGGTTTTGGTGTCTTTTTAAAACTTTTTCTAGTTGGGGTATTTCGTCAAACATTTTGTTGATCTATTTGTTTAGATGTGTTTATATGTGTGTATGCAAAAAATAATGGAAAGAGATAACCATGGAACATACCTCAACCATATGCAATAAGATAGACAAGCCAAAACATCTCAAATCTTATTTATTCATAAAATAGAGAAACCTGCTACAATGAAGATGTCGATCTGGAATGCTCAATAGATGACCAAGAAGATAGACAATAGATAAGAGCTTCTACAAAATGCTCTTGCTAATACAAAAGATACCTCCAAAGGATGAATAAGAAATGAAGATCAATACAAGCAGATCTGAATGCCAAACTCTCCATCTGAAGAATTCCACGCTCCAATAGAAGGATGAAACCCTCAATAACTCGGCCCTACTACCAAAAGTGTCCAATCACCCTAATAAATATGCCAACTGATAGATCGGGTGATGGTAAGAACAACCCAGGTGCCCGAATCTCCAAGATCCCTCTCAATCTCTGTAGATATGAAATTCCCCACTGAATGGTGTGCTCCACTCGATGACTAAAGCCCTAGATAATTCATCCCTGCTGAAGGAGGCCTCCAAATTCTCTGAAACTCTCCAGAAATATAGATCGGGACAATGCAAGTCAATAAGTGAAGTCTCAGGGTCAGATCTAAAGTGTAACCCCTCCAAACTGACTATATCGGGATCTCAAAAATGCCCTCCTTCTCTTCAATTCGCCTCACTTCTCAAGAAATAATCTGACCCATAAAACTATCTCATAAAGCACTAGATCTGATGTCCAAGGCCCTATAATGAAAACCCAAGTGATAGAATTCTCAATGGCCCTGCCAATATCCTACAACGAATCTCTCTCCAAAGATGGTGCGCCCCCCTTGCTGGAAACCCCCAATGGTGTGTCGTCCTCCTCTTCCTGTGCCTGTGGCTGTGTAGAACCTCCTGCACTGATGTAGATCTAACTAGAATGGTGTGGGAGAGTATTCCATATCCAAGACCAAGTTTGGGACAATCTAGGTGGAATCTTTCACCACTAAATCGTCCTCTAGGGTTTGTTAAGTCAAAACCCTCAAAACCCTCAATGTTGGGCTCACTAGCTAGAAGACAGAAATCAAAATAAGATCATACATGAATGAATGAGAAGAGGCCCTTGCCTTTCCTTTATACTTTTGGCTCACCTTGTCCCTCCAAAGTGACTT
>JZKD02S1529418.1:77063-95501 GCA_000966675.3 Picea glauca
CTGATGGGAGGGGAAGGAGTTGGAGAATTTTAAACATTAGAAGAAGTAGGTTTGGGGTTTGTGCTTGAGGTAGAATGTGGTTGGGCCTGGAAAGTTCCAATCACACCATCAGTTGCATGAGAAGTAGTTGGAGTAGTTGAAGTGGCGGAAGTGGAGGGACGAGGTAAGTCAAGTAGTAAGTCGTAAAGGGTACCCATTTGTGAGTAAACAAGGTCAAGGTATTGAGCACGACTTATGGCCTACTCTTTTGTGACCACTCCACCCATGGCAATGTCACGACCGATGTCATTCACATATGATTTTGTGAACCACTCTGCCAGCAACTAATCAAAGAGTTCGAGTTTGATGAGACATCGTCTCTGTCGCCACTCATGAATGTGATCGGATATATGAGTTGTTTTGTTTTGTTTGAAAGAATTCAAAATCTCCGTCCTTGTTTCATAACGGATTGGTAACTGGTAGTGGGTGAGAAAATCCATAGCTAGGGTGTTGAAGGCAGTGAAGAAATCTCATGGTAATTCTATATACCACTTCACAACAGAACCTGTGAGAGTTCATTGAAAAAGATGTAAACAAATAGAGTCATCCATCAACAAGTTGGATGAACACCAGTGGTGAAAAGTCATAACGTGATTGTTCGGGTCCTCTCCCACTTTACCGTCGAATTTAGGGATGTTCGATGGTAGCTTGGTTGGTATAGCAGGCCATTGGGGAGAGTGACGAATTGGATCATTTAAAATCCTTGACAAATTTGGAAGATCCAAAGTGGCCAAGAAGGGTAACTATCGATTCACATGCGGGTACTAGTGGCTTTGGGGAGGAAGCCCTGTCGGAAAACTAGTAGGACCATAAGCAATATACATATAATGTGAAGACCCAGGCATATTCGGTGGTGGCTGGAGGGGATAGTAGCTCATGGGATTGTATCCTTGAAGAGGGACATGAGTTTGACCATTCAAACCCCAGATGGGATTGGACATACCTAGATATGGTTGGCCTATATTAGGGGTTATAATGGATGAAGCTGGAAGCTATTGCCCCCCAATCTATTGAGGAGGATGTTGTATAAAATGATTCCAATACTAGGCCAAGGATGGAGGTATGTTTTGTCAATAAGGTGGGGTTGGTCCTGCTATCTAAGGTGATGTTCCAATTGGGGGTTGAGTTCCAATTGGGGGTTGTGTTCCAATTGGGATTTGCATTCCAAAAGGAATTTTCTCGCTGAGAGGGGGTTGAGTCATACCTCCTTGGTGAAATTGTCCACCAATGGGAATCTGGTAATTTGGTGTGAATGATGGAATATTTCCACTAGGATTAAGACTATCAATGAAGGACGAGAAAGGTCCTCCAAAAGGAGATTGAGGGAGTGTCGGAATAAAACCAGGAAGAGAGTGCCCAGAATAAGAGGGACCACCAGGAGAGCCGGATGGGGTTTGTGTAGGAGTGGAAATGGAAGCATTCAATGCATGGTATCCAGGTGGTAGTGTTGGGGTGATGTTGGGCGTATGCAGTGTGCTGATGGGGGCAAGACTAACCGCGGTAATCCCGGTGTGAACACTCGTAGTATCTGTGTGATGGGACATTTTGATAGGGATGGTCAAGATGTGGTCAGATCATGGGGTGTCCGTACTAGGAAAATAATAGGAAGTATTAAATGGTATTGTCTCTGAGCTAGAGATTTTGGAAATCATAGGTGAGATGATGGTTTCAACGCCTAATCCTGCACCAAAAAGGTCCCATATAAAAACACTCATAGACCAAAAAGGTTCTTGGCCTTCTATGCCTGGAAAGGGTCCAACTGGTGATCCAAAAGACACAACAACTAAGTCTCTGGAAGAATTCAATCGCATAAAATGTCGCTCAGAATTGGGGTGAAGTCGAAAGTCCTCTCGAGTATTGGTAATTCAGAAATGTTCTAGAGAGTCAGTTCATTCCACTTGTGGCGTGGTAACATCTTGGACTTCACTCTGTTGAGGAGAGCCCTCAAGTGAGCTTGTAGGCAGGGGTTGAGAACCTTCCAGATGCTCTAGAGATAAACCCTGCATTCTATGTGAACGACGTGGAGGAGCTATAGTGAACGAGTGACAAACTTATGAAGAAAATCATATGGTCAACTTTTGTAAACAAAAAGCACGCGCTAGTAAACAAAATCTAGGAAACAATACCAAGCAAACAATACCTTCTAATTCTGAAGTCACTAGTTGGTGATGAAATCCAATGTTGTAACAACGAGATGAGAAGGGGCTAGGCTAGGGTGGAAAAGTTACGTTGAAAACCTGCTTAACGGACTTACACCCTCGTGCAATCTCGCACACATAATCATGGGTATACCCTCAAAGGAGTCCGAGTGAGTTTGGCCAACGTCGATTCTAGGTACCATGAAGACTTTCCCCTTCACAGTCACCTTGTGTAAGACCCTAGAAAGATAGGCCGCTAAGGTTACCACTGATAACAATAAATCCTGGGGGAACAGTCGATAGTCCGATCCACACGCAAGGGTAGGGTATCTAGCCCAAAATCAACTCAAAAGGATTCCACTCATCATTGTGAGTATACCTCCAAGTGACCCCTATAATACGTGCAATCTCTACATCGATATCAAGAAAGCAGGGTGAGTAACTCTATCAATATCAATGCGACCTCGTGTTTGACTGTTGTGTGAGAAGGGCTTCCCAAGACAAGATGTTGTAAATGGAATTTGACACTCCTTAACAAAAGATGTTATTGTGTGTTTTGTTCTTTGGAGAGTGTGTCTCTCTACCTATTCCAAAGCGCTAGCCTATATAAATGTTGGTGTAATAGAGCTCTAGAAAAGAGTTACTAGTTAAATTTTACGATTTCACAGTGTTATTAAGGGTTGTTGTTACTCAAAGGAAGCGGAGATGAAAATGATGTTTTATGAGACTCTGACCCAATGATGCATAGATAGGAATGAAATATATCAATTTTCGTTCAATGAATCCTATGTACGGGAGGGAAAGAGAAGTTTTCCAGATCAAACTTGAACTACGATACACAATTTCCTTTAAAATGCAATTGCAATGAATAATGCATCAATAACAATTATCTATTGTTTCTTTTTCAATAATTTCAACAATTGATTTTCAATACTTTCAAATACAAAAATGCTTTTGAAAGAAAAACATTGTTCACTTTTCAAAAAGGACCTACACCATGATGGTGAGAGTGAAGAAAATCAAAAAATAATGAACAAGCAATAGACAAAAACTCAAACCAATCTTTCAATCGAAACAAAAATAACAAGAAGACCAAGCTAGTCTTTTCAATTGCATGAGAAAAGTGATCTTTCAAATAATGAGAAAATGAGAAAGGCAAAGAAGCTCAACTTTCAACTGATCATTGATTCTTAACCAAACAAGCACACTCAGATTCCAAAATTAGAGAGTATATCTTTTTTGAGAAAAGCCAAGAAAAAATGGACAGGAAGAGCCTTTGATTTCCTAAGACTAATCGTGCACAAAATCTAAAAAAAAGAAAACATCAACCAATGGTCCAAGAAGCTCTTTTCAGGCACCTATATTGATCTGGGCAGCTGAACATGCAAATATCTTAAATCCAAAATTTTGAAAAGAGGGTTCGCAGGATAACAGTATTACACAGTGTGAGAATGGGTCATTCTCGTGGGCCAGCTTTGAGCAGAGTGCGAGAAACTCACACTAGACCTAAAAGCAGAGTGCGAACTCAATATATTCTCACAAGCCACTGTGGGGTGCAGTGCAAGAATGTTTGAAACTAAGAAAACTTTTGGAAAAAGACAAAAAATTTGAAGAGGCCTTTGGAGCCAGAGGGTCTATCAGGGTATCCTGAAGACTCAGAGATTGATATGAATGGAGAAAGGAAAGGAAAGAGAAAATGGCCAAGGAAAAACACCAAAAACCACAAAGAAAATGGGTTATTTCCCCAGTGGAGTCACCAATTTTGTTATTGAACTAATCAGTAGGTGCGAACACTAACAGATCTCCCTAGATCCACCTGGATCTAGAACAAAACAGGACAAGACATGACTCTTTCCCTATGTTTTGACCATTGAATTAGCTAGAAGGGAGGAACAAGTAACATACCTTTGTATCACTTCCTAGGGTCTCTGTTTTTCCCGTTTCACTCCGGTGCTCTCGTGAGTTCAAGACCAAGAAAACACAAACCAACCAAAGTGTAGATAGCAAAATATATTCAACTGTCAACTTATGTGTATGATCAAGGTATTACACAATAAAGTGAGAATGACTTTATGGGAGAAGGACATGCCTCTGTATCATATTAATCGAAATTAGAAGATACAACCTGATCACCTTGATGTCTCAAGCTTCCTTTCGGTGGCTCTTGGTTCAAACACACACACTTTCTCAATCCTTGTATGAAGAAGATCCAATTCCTCTTGATAGATTTGCTAGAGTCTCCAAGCTCCTATTCAAGCTAGGTCCTTCACACAATTCTTTCACCAATTCTACAATGAATCTTTCTTAACCTTTTCCATGAGAATTCCATCAATATATAGGAGAGGATGAGATGGTTACTTGGATAAGAATGATCCCACAATATTAGGGAAACCAGAAAAGAGATAACCATTCAAATGCCAACCCATTCTCTAGAAGATTCCCTTCTAGAACCATCGAGACTTCATCTTTTTCCAAGCTTTAAAACAAGTTTTCACCCTAGCTATGTAGCATAGTGTGAGAAGTTCATGCCCTATCTGAAGGAAGCCTATGGGAATGGGTCATTCTTGCACCTTAGGATATTAGCAACCTGCGAACTCTCTTCAAAAATATGTTTTCTGGGAAAAGATGAATGTCACTTTTCTCAGGAGAAAGTTCTTATTAGGATCCTAAGTACACCATCATCAATACACCATCATGATGACCAAAATCATGGGTAACAGGTGTGGTCTGAGCCGGGGCGTCGCCCCCAGCCTTCAGTCATATGTGTTACAATAGAATCATCGGTGCGCGCCTCCAACCCATTACCATATGGTTTTTAAATGTGGCCCTTTTTAAATATATGCGTGGTCATATGGTGGCCCATGTTCCCTCGACCTTGGCAGTTAGGGGCTAAGGCACGTAACCATCCTACAGTTCACACCGGTTGTGTGGTTGCGCCCGGTACTGGGTTTTTACACATATATGTGCGTGGGGGCTAGGTTGAGGAGGCAAGCGTGCATTTTGGTGATCCAGAAATAGCAAGTTTGAAGGGGAACTTCCAGGAAGCCTATCTTCTTAAATTTTTGTCCAAACGAGGTGCCGAAAAAGCCCAGCTAGGGGTTTTTGGACGTTCTGAATACATTGGAGCCATATATTTTTCATTTTGAGCATTGTAAAGCACATATTTTAGTACTTTGATAAAATAATACAAAATATCCATTGGAAGCTGGACCAGGAGATGTAGCCCAAGAGAAGGGTGAACTCCTTTATCATTTGTTGTGTTATGTGTTTTATGTTCACTGTTCACTATTATTTGTTTTTGTTTATATGCATATTGAATTTATAATTTCTATAAAAGTTATGTTTGCAAAATTGATCCATTTGTACTTGAACACATGAATTAAAACTTGCAAATATTTTCAAGATTACAAGTCTTCATCATTTTTAGATCACTATGGATTATGATGTCATGTTATGTTATTAGGTATAGATAGGTGCTATTGATTGGTTTCTCCTGAGTGTGCAAGACTCTTTACAGACTAAGGATGTTGATGGAATCGATGGACCTCCTTGGACTCCGAATATATTCAACAAGTGGATTGTATATTGTTTGAGTGTTTATGTTATTTCTTATGTTTCATATGACTGGGTATATTATGATGTTGTTTATGGATCACCAACATGTTCATTGATAAATGGAATCTGACGAATGATTGATAATCAAACTCACATTTGAAGTAAAGGGGCCATGCACAACAACTAGATATATTTAGGGAGATGTGTGGTAGGAGCCCTACCACAACCTGCTAGAACTCCCGTCGTGGCTTGAACTATAGGTTAACGATTACCTAGTTCGAGAGATCCATGATGTCGTGAGGGAAGACTGAGATAGTCTCTCACAAAGATTATAAGGGGCACACAATAAGGAAAGTTCCTTATTCCTTAGAGGCCTTTAGTCTCCCACAGGATCTCCTGACGAAGTATTGACTCCAAGGGTGGACACCTACCAAAATTAGTCAAAAGGTGAGTGGCACCCTTGAAGCATGTAGTGCATCTTGATGGGCACGCCACATAAATGAAACATGAATAAATGTGAGTGGCACCCTTGGAGCACGTAGTGCGTCTCAAAGGGCCCATCGTGGTTTTAACACTAGTGAGTTGTAGTACCTAGGTACCTAGAAAACAATATCTCATTTTGACTTAGTCAACCTTAAAATAAAGGTTGTATGAGTAAAGTTTAATAATTCTAAAATTTCCCTTAGAAACAATTTTGCTAAGCCTAATTGAAATTAGAGAATAGGTATAATTGGGGGTATAAGGACTAAAACTAATTAACCATTTAATAAAGGGGGGATGAAAAAATATCAAATTTACAAATTAAAGGAGATATAATTTATCCAAAAAATTTAATTGTTGGTTATGTGAAAAACTTGCTAATTTAGAACTTAGATAAAAAAGGATACACTTAAATAAAAAAGGAATGTCGAACATAGAAGGGAATCTAGTCTACATAAATTTCTAAATTATAAATCAACTAATATTTAAGAAAGGTGTCAGTCATTAAGGGAATGCAAGCGAATAAAGGGGCATCGGGGAGCATTTTTAGGAATTCTTTTAGGTGGGTGAGAGAAATTGGAAAATTTAACTAAATGAATTTTTTTTGCAACTAAGGGATCAGGTGACAAGTGTACAATGGGAAATATTCCTAATAAAATTTTAAGAAAAATAATTAAATGTGCATTTGAAAACTAGTCAGTAAGAGAAATCTATAAAATAAATGGCATAGGAGGGGAATGGATCACATCTAGCATACATAAGGTTATGCTGTCGAATTTTACTCTTGACTAATTTTTATTGCAGGAGTTGGGATACCTATCTCAAATAGAGAGTGGTAGCTCAACCTTGCAAGGTGAGATGGGGGATATCTTTCTCTGGTTTGTGTGCATGGCCCCTTTGGGGCTCGGGGGGCTCAGGAGGAAGAAGAGTACCTCTAACGTTGGCTGGGAGGTATCAGTGAGGTCTCAGTGGTTGGAAAGAAGGAGTTGGATGGAGAAAAAGTGCGATACAACCCTTTCAGATCATTCACCTACAGTTATGGTATGCCTTTAAATTTTTAGTTGTAATTTAGTTAGAAATTGTATATAGATTCATGTGTTGTTTAAATATTTGAATATATGTTATGGTGGGAAAGATCGCCTGATTCAGATAGCTGGGATTAATATTGAAGGATTGGTTTTCCCTTCTGTCCCTGTGCATTGGTTTATTTTTTCTTTGTTATGGTGTGAATCCCTTTGTTTTCTTTTAATTTTTACATCAATTTACACTCAGATTAAATGTGACCAGAACCTTGCGCTACCCTCTTTTTAATTCGAAATACCTCTCTGCATTTTCATTTTCACATTCACTCAACATGTAATTCACCTAGAAATCAGATGGTGACTCAACCATTCAAATACATCTCTACGTTTTTATTTTTACATTCACTCAACGAAGGTATCTTCCATGCTCATCGATAATTAAATTTTCTTACAACGATATTGTTCTCAAAGCTCATCTATTTTAACCCTCACTACACATCGAAATGATTACTTCAAATTTTGTGATATGAGGCTTCAAACCAACCTCCTTTGTGATTAATATTAGAACCCTTATCTTGCTTACATCCCTCACTTTTTATTTTTCCTCCTTTTGCCCAACAACCTTCTCCTTGAGCCTCTACATTCTGAAATTTCATCTTCACGTTTACTTTTAATTTCTCTACAAATCGTGATAACTACCCAATGACGTGGGATATTGCTTACCAGGATCTCTAATGGTGTGATTACCTCTGTAAATCGTGATAATTTTCCAGCGAATTAGGTGATCTCTTACCAAGATTTATTTGGTTTTAATTTCTCCACAGACTTGTGCCTTTACCCACTGATTTTTCAATGATCTAACCATGCATTCACCTAGCCTCTTCCACCTTAAATTGCAAGTTGGATTGTTTAGTCTGCGCTATATTTTTATTTCTCTACGCATCACCCCCTTTCCTCTGCGTACTCTTAATTCACCCTCCAGTTATGTAGCTCCATTCTTGACATTTGGGGAGGGACACATTTATCTCAGTGTCTTAATCACTCGCCTATATATGGGGTATCTCCCTCTCTCAAGTGATGTTATTTTGCATGGCCAGTGCCTGATAAAATAGCCACATGTCCTCCTCTTTTTCCACTTGGCATTTTGATACTTTTACCTGCAATTTTTTTTCCTTCTCCTTAGAAATTTATCTTCCACACTCAACGAAATTTATCCTCCATGCTTAGAGAAAATATTGCCTCAATGCTCATCGATTTTTAGGCATAAGAACCCCTACTTGTTGAGAAATGAAATCACCCATCTTGGGAGCATGCCACCTCTACTTTTGTGTTTTGTTCCTTCCTTATGATGTGGAAAACCCCTGTGGGTTGAGAAAAATAGAATGCCCAACATGCTCATGTTTCCTTTGCATTTTGCTGCGTATTCCTTGCTTTATTAATGTTATTATTAACGCTTATAATAATTTTCATCGTTAATATAAGCTTGTGTTCATTTCTCAGTGATGTATGAGCATCACCAACAAGAATGCATGGAAGGACAACTCAGAGCCTTTGAATCATTTCAGAATCTTAAATGTTGGCTTTATCCTGCAAATATTCTGGGAGCCGATTGGAAAAATGAAGAAGATCAAATGCATGGGAGCAAAATGATCACAAGTGATATGGGAGTTTCACTCCTAGTCTTGAATGTAATAGAACTTAGGTAGAAGTTAGGTTTTGTTTTTGAGTAGTCAGAGGTAACCCTAAGAACATTCTGAGATAAATAGAGGTTTTGTATGCCCGAAGAGGCTGTTGGGAGTTAGTAGGAGTTTGTTGTGATTTAGTTGTTTTGTTGAGTTTTGTTTATCATAGTTGTATCCATTTTATTTTGAATAAATATAACAAAGAAAATTTGATCCAATGCATGGTGTTGCTACTATTTACAATTCCATGTTATTGTTATTTTCATGAATGAACGAGTTATATTATTGAGTGTATGAAAATGTGAAGCATTTAGATAAGTTTCAATTGGTCTCTTCATTGATTTCATGCAAGGTGTGCATACAGTTCGCAAGGAGTGTGTTGACAGAGTCTGTTTCGGCTCAGAAGCTCAAAAGAGATAGCATGAAACTTCCCTTTGCAAGGAGTGAAAATTGACTGCTGCAAGGCGTGCATAGTCATCTTCGAGAACTTAAGTCTTGCATGAGAATCTACTGCAAGGAGTGCATAGATCCAAAATTTGAGTGCATAGATCCAAAATTTGACTAAGTGTTGAAGTAACTCGTTAAGGAGTTAAAAGAGAAGAAGGAGAGAAATATCAAGAGATATAGCGGAAGAAATCTTCAAAGGGAATGAATTTATGAAGGTTTCGTGAGTCATCGACTAAGATCCATCCAGGAGGGAGTGCGATCATTCCAGACCATTGGATCTAGGTAAATCTCACGAGTGTTAAGTCGTTGCATGCATATAGAAGCAAGGCTTCACCGAAGTCTTGAAGAGAACAAAGACTGCCTATCATCCAGAGGGATAGTTGGTGCAAGATCCATAACTTTGGAGAAAAATCACTTCAAGAGTTTTTGGATGAGGAGGAAGCGAAGGCGCCGAAGAGACAAAATAAATCTTGGCCATTGCTCGTTAGGGGGTTACATGTCAACATATCTAAAGCTTCGGTAAAAATCACTTCGAAGGTTTCTACTGAGAGTTGAAACACCCAAAAACCAAAACCCAAAGTGAATCTGGACCGTCAGATCCAGAGGGACGTGTGGATATGGATCATGAGATTCAAGAAGGAGAAAAAGTGGAGTGTTGAAATTCCCGAAGTCCGAATAGCTGAATTAGTTGGGAGTCATCGATCTTTAGGAGGCCATGTGTCAACCTATTATGTAGTCTGGGTAAAATGTTCCAGGAAAAAGACAACATCGGGAAGTTGACAACTGATATCTCTGAAACCCAAATATCCAAAGAGAATCATAGTCGTCTAATTTAGGAGAACACAAGAAATAAATCTGTGGACTCTGGGTAAGGACAAGAAGTAATTGCAGTCATCAATATGCGGGAGACACGCGCCAGTGGATCATGATATTCGGATAAAAGAAATTGGGGAAATGTGAAGTTTGAGATTTGAGATTTCCGAAGTACAAAATCTTGAAATGGTTAGATTCATCGATTTGAGGAGGACACATGGAAGGAGATTTGTCATTGCCAAGAAAGTGAGGTGTGAGAGTTGGTGATGTAGGAACATCATAAGTGAGCCAACAAAGCAAGCACAAAGGAAAGCACAACTGGAATTGCACCAATGGACATTTTGAGACATTTTGAATTTGAATGAAGGAACATTAATGTAATAGTTAGGAGAACGTATTTGCATTTTTGTTTTGGAAGATTGTAAACAAATCTTGAGCGTTTCTCTCATCTGTCGGATATGGAGGCATTTAATTGTGATGAATGTAAAGTAGGTAGATTTAATTTTGATTAGATAGATTAGAGATGCAAGAGGGAAAACTCATAAAATACACCCTCGTTTATATCATTGTATCATTCTATAAGTTGTAGAGTTGTAGAGAGCGAGAGTACAAAAGAACAAATATTTTAAGATTGTATAAGCAGATAACTGTTGCTATTGAACACATGTATAAGAGAATTGGGATTAATTTAAATTCTTTAATTCCATTTCATGGTGTTGTGGTGGTTTTTGTTTACATCTTTGAATGGGAAGTTCCACATAGAGTGCGTCGATAGAGTTCTGAGTTTTATCTCATAAAAAATAAGGAGGGATATCATTGTTCTCATACCAGTTGGAGTGCAGGTATCACACAGAGCCGTGCAAGTTGTGCACAGGCAAGTAGGAGTCTTAGAATTTACCAACCAAGGAGGAAGGTTGAAGGACTCTTGTTGCAAGGGGTGAACTGAGTCAAAGGGTCAAATAACCATAGGTTATTATTAATGTCGTAAGGAGTGCGCGCAAGAATCCTATTGAATCCTTGTACCTATAACATAGGTTAAGCTCAGGAAGGATAGATCCTTCAAGAATTCAAGGGAATAATGATGTTTGGAGTCACCTCGCAGAACTTAATATCATAAGGAAGACACCAAGGTAATTGGGCATAAGTCTTTGGGGAATTTGAATGGATGGTTGAAATTATTAGAGGGAGAATCACTGAAGTTTTGTGGACCGTTGGATCTTGCATACTAGTGGGGAGATTAAGGGTGAGTGTCTTTCAACACTCGTAAACTCAGGAGGGATAGTGGACATTGGATCTAGATCAACGAAAGTTGTTTCTCTTGTGCCCATATTTCATCTTTCGGAATTTAGGGCATGAAAGAAGTTCTGACTTGGAGTCGATAGTTGTGAACTCCCTATTTGCAAAGTCTTGATCAAATTAGGACCGTTAGATCACAAGAATATCATATCTGTCGATCATGATGAGGATTCGTTGTGATTTTAGACACCAGTGAAAGGTGTTGTTGCATTAAAAATCTCTGGTACACAAAATTATGAACTACCAAAGGATTTGGCCCTAGGTCCCAGTCTGGGGTCACGTAAAGGAAATCAAGGGAGGAGTCAAAGGAACCGTTATCCTTTAGGGGTTTCAAGGATCAACGAGTTAGAGGGACTCACTTCAGTGATCGCAAAGTTGTGAAACCTGAAATACCATTTAGGTTGAAGGCTATGGTCATATCATTTGGCTGTGTAGGTAAGAGTTGGCGCTTAGTGCTTGCTCGCACAGGCATAGCTCCAAGGAAGGACCTATGGATAGACACTTGTGTGTGGAGGATTATTGTGGGGAATCAAAGAGTTAATCAAACTCAAGGGGGATATTAAGAATGATCCCAGACCGAGAGGTCATGTAGAATCTACTGAGGTAGGTGTGTCCTGCGTCAAGTGGTATTAGAGCTCAGATTTTAAATTCTGCAAGGAACATATTGAAACAATGCTGCCAAGAAGAAGAGAAAGACCAATACCCGATCCAACTGTGGAAAGGAAAATGAGAGAACTTCATGCTCGATTAGATTCTATGGAGACAACACAAAGATGAACAATTGATTTTGGAGATTTTAGTGAATTTGAAAGAGAAAATGAGGTTGGAGATGAAGAAGAAGTTGCAGTCGAAGATGTTGCAAAAGAACATCTATTCAGACTTTTTGCAAGAATAGGATCCAGGGAAAAAATGGATATTCCAATGTATGAAGGCAACTTAGACGTTGAGGAGCTTCTAGATTAGTTTAGAGCTCTAGACATATACTTCGACTATGAGGATGTCGAGGAAGATAAGAAAGTTAAACATGTCATCACTAGACTTAAAGGGCATGCAACACTATGGTGGGATGATCTACAGGCTAACAGGCGTTGCATAGGAAAGAAAAGAATCAAAAGCTAGGATAGAATGGTTGCAAAGATGAAAGACAATTTTATACCCAGGGACTACCAAATTAATCTGTTTTGAAGAATGCATAATCTGAGACAGAAAGGAATGACAGTGTAATAATACACTGAAGAATTCTACAGGATAAACATTAGAGAAGGTCATCAAGAAAGTGATGATGAAAAGTTCACCAGACACCTGAATGGCTTGAGATATGAGCTTCAAGAAAAAATAAGCATGCTGACCATCAAGAATGTGGAATATGATTATCAAATGGCTTTGAAGGCTGACGAAAAATGGGCCCAAAATAAATTTCAGAGAGGGCGAGGTAGAATTCAGAGAAGAGGCAAAGAAATTTCCTAGGACAGAGTGCAGAAACCCAAGGAAGAAGAAAGGAAACCTGATACTCACCCAGAAAGAGGTGGAAGTTCACAAGGAAGAAAATCTGCTGACATAAATACTTTTTCGTGAGCCAGAGGAAGAGGAAGAGGAAGAGGTAGTGAGATAAAATGTTTTGTCTGTGGAAATATTGGACATAAGTCTTATGAATGTCCTGACAGAAAAAGATATGGAGGAGGCGAGGCTCACATTTTAGAAGCGCAAAGGAAAAATGTTGAGGCTGAAGATGCAGAAGGCGGAAGATCTTTAATGATGGGTTAAATTATCTTGAAGCTAGAGAAGGAGATAGAAAATCAAGTCCAAAGAAACAATTTGTTTAGAACGGCTTGAAAGACCAAGGACAAGGTCTGCAAGGTGATAGTGTACAGTGGAAGCATAGATAATTTAGTATCCACATAAATGTGGAGAAATTGGAGTTGGAGATTATTGCACATCCAAGCCCATACAAGGTTTCGTGGTTGCAAAAAGGACATCAGGTAACTGTCACTAAACAATGTTTAGTTGAATTTAAGATAGGGGGATACAAGGATGAAATTTTATGTGATTTTATTCCCACGGATATATGTCATCTTTTGTTGGGGAGACCATGGAAATATGACATAAATGTTGTTCACGATGGGAGAAAGAACACATACACATTGGAGAAGAATGGTAGGACGCATATGTTGCTGTGAATTAAGGACAAGGAGGTAAAAATAGAGGTGAGAAATACTATACTTCTCATGAGTGGGAAGGAACTTCTTGATTAATTCAAGAAGGAAGAAGACATGCATTTTGTTGTATTAAGAAAACCCAGAGTCATTCTGACAAGTACCAGGATAGATGATCTATTGGAGTAAATTCAAGAACTACTGGAGAATTTCACTGATATAGTGGTGCATGATTTGCCTTGTTCGTTGCCACTTATCATAAGTATAAGCCATAACATTGATCTTATACTTGGAGAAAGTTTACCAAACAAAGCAGGGTACATATTGATGTTGAAGGAGAATGAAGAGCTTAAGAAACAAGTCCAGGATTTCATGGAAAAGGGTTTGGTTAGAGAAATCTTGAGTCCATGCATTGTCCAACAATGCTAAGTCTAAAAAAAGATGGTGGTTGGAGAATGTGTACAGACTCGAGAGCTATAAACAAAATCACCATCAGGTATAGATTTCCTTTACCAAGGATGAATGACTTGATGGATTGCTTGAGTGGAGCAAATTTTTTTCAAAGATTGATCTGAAAAGAGGATATCACCTGATTAGAATGAGAGAAGGTGATGAATGGAAGACAACATTCAAGACGAATGAAGGATTGTATGAATGGATTGTCATGTCGTTTGTTTTGACGAACGTGCCAAGTAATTTTATGAGATTGGTGAACGAAGTATTGAGAAATTTCATTGGGAAGTTTGTAATTGTGTATCTCAATGATATACTGATCTTCAGTAAGACTGAGGAAGAACATTTTAGACACCTAACTATAGTGATCAGGAGATTGCAGCAAGAGAAGTTGTTGATAAATTTGAAGAAGTCATCTTTCATGAATAAAGAGCTCATTTATTTTGGTTTTGTGATCTCTTCAAATGAGTTAAAGATGGATCTTGAGAAGGTAAAAGAAATCAGATATTGGTCATCGCTAAAGAGTATCTTTGAAGTTCGAAGCTTCCATGGATTGGCTATTTTTTATAGGAAGATCATAAAAAAATTTAGTGGGATATGTGCACCAATGATGGACACAGTCAAGAAAAGACACAATTTTTTTCATTGGACAGAGGAAGCCGATAAAAAATTTAATTTGCTGAAAGAGAAGATAACTGGATAGCCAATTCTAGTTCTGCCAGGTTTTAGTAAAACATTTCAGGTCAGATGTGACACAAGTGGATTTGCAATTGGAGCAGTGTTGAGTTAATACCATAGACCAGTTGCATACTTCAGTGAGAAGCTGAACGATGCAAAGCTGAAATATTCCACGTATGATAAAGAATTTTATTCAATCATACAAGCATTGAGGAAATGGAGGCATTACTTGATTCCTAAAGAGTTTTCCTTGTATAGAGATAACCATGCTTTACAATTCATAACTCAACAGGAAAAATTGAATCAAAAACATGTGAAATGGGTTGAATATATGCATAACTTCACTTTTGTTATAAAGAACATTTTTGGAACTGATAAAAAAGTTGTTGATGCTTTAAGAAGGAAATGATTGATTCTAGAGCAGTTTCGAGTGAAGACCTTAGGTTTTGACAATCTTAAGGACATGTATAGAGATGATCTAGATTTTAGAGAGGCCTATGAATCATGTGAGAATGCAGTTCTCATAGATAGAAATAAATGGATTGAGTATTTTATTTAAGATGGATTATTATTCAAGGGAAATCAGTTGTGTATTCCGAAGAGTTCTATGCGAGAGAATCTTCTAAAAGAAAAACATAGCGGGGAATTGGTTGGACACTTTGGCCATGACAAAACATTTGTGCAATTGAAAAATTTGTATTATTAGCCAGGGATGAGGACAAATGTTAAGAATTTTATCAACAAATGAAGAATTTGCCAGCATGCAAAGGGAAAAAGAAAAAATATAGGATTGTATCAACCATTTCCAGTACCAGAGAGGCCGTGGGACACGTTAAGCATGGATTTTGTGTTAGGACTGCCAATGACACAGAGGGGATATGATTCCATATTTATGGTAGTCAACAAATTTTCTAAAATGAAACATTTCATACCATGCCGGAAAACCAGTGATGCAACTTACGTTACAAATCTATTTTTCAAAGAAGTTGTTAGACTTCATGGCTTACCAAGGAGTATTGTTTCGGACAAAGATACCAAATTTGTTGGCCATTTTCTAGAGGACATTGTGGAAGAAAATGGGGACAAAATTGTCTTTTAGCTCAGCATATCATCCTCAGACGGATGGACAGACTAAGGTAGTGAACCAAAGTCTGGGATATTTATTGAGGATTTTAGTAGATGAACATCATAGTCAGTGGGATCAGATTCTGCCATAAGTGGAATTTGCATATAATGATTCACCTAATAGAAGCACAGGACAGATCCCATTTCATATTATGTATGGAATGCAGTTGTGAGGGATATTTGAATTGAGATATTTAGGGAAGAGTTAATTCAGAAGTGTTGTATCAAAGGATTTTGTAGAAGATATGCAAGAGCTCCACATCAAAATCAAAGAGCGGTTAAGCTATTCTAACCAAGAATACAAGCGCAGAGTGGATCAACACAGGAGAGAACTTCAGTTTGAAGTAGGTGATTTGGTTTTGGCGCATCTGAGGAAAGAAAATTTCCCAAGGGGAACATATAATAAGCTAAAGATGAAGAAGATAGGGCCATGTAAGATCATAAGAAAATTTGAGGCCAATGCTTATGAGATATAATTGTCAAATGATGTGGGCATCTTGCCCATATTCAATGTAGTAGATCTGCATCCTTATAGAGCTGATGGAATATAAGGGTCAGAGGATCAAATGAAAATTCAATGGGTTAAACAATTAATTGTAGCTGAAAAGCCACAGATGGATACAATAATTGACCAGAGATTTAGAAAGAAGACCTGAAGGACGACATATTTTGAATATTTAGTCAAGTGGAAAGGAAACCTAATCAAGGATGCTAGTTGGGAAAGTGAAGTAGATATCCAAAGACATGGACAAATGGTGCAAGAGCTCATGAATTTTTCATCTAGACGAATATGATGCAGGACCATTGTAAGAGAGCCAACAAATCAAGCACAAAGGCAAGGACAACTGGAATTGCACCAGCACACATTTTGAGACATTTTGAATTTGAATGAAGGAACATTAATGTAATAGTTAGGAGAACGTATTTGCATTTATGTTTTAGGAGATTGTAAACAGATCTTGAGCATTGCTCTCATCTATAGGATATGGAGGCATTTAAGTGTAATGAATGTAAATTAGGTAGCTTTAATTTCAATTAGATAGCTTAGATTTGTAAGAGGGAAAACTCGTAAAAGACACCCTTGTTTGTATCATTGTATCATTTTGTAAGATGTAGAGATGTAGAGAGCAATAGTACAGAAGAACAAAGATTTTAAGATTGTATAAGTAGACAATTGTTTCTATTGAACCCATGTACATGAGCATTGGGATTAATATAAAAATTATTTAATTCCATTTCATGGTGTTATGGTGATTGTTGTTTACATATTTGAATGTGAAGGTCTTCATAGAGTGCGTCGACAGAGTTCTGAGTTTTATCTCAGAAAAAATCAGGAGGGATATCATTGTTCTCATACCAGCTGGAGTGAAAGTATCACACAGAGTAGTGAAAGTTGTGTGCAGGTGAGTAGGAGTCTTATACTTTACCAACCAAGGAGGAGGGTTGAATGACTATGGTTGCAATGGATGCACAGATTCGAAGGGTCAAATAACCAAAGGTTATTGTGAATTCTGCATGGAGTGTGTGCAAGAATACTATTGAAGCCTTGAACCCATAACAGAGTTTAAGCTAAGGAAGGATAGATCCTTCAAGAATTCAAGGGAAGAATGAGTTGTGGATTCATCTCATAGAACTTAATATCAGAAGGAGGATGCCAAGGTAATTGGGCAAAAGTCTTTGGGGAATTTAAACAGACAGTTGAAATTATCAGAGGGAGAATCATTGAAGTTCCATGGGTTGTTGGATATTCAAGACTAGTGGGGATATTAACGATGAGTTTATTTCATCACTCATAAACTCAGGAGTGATAGTGGTCATTGGATACAGATCAACGATATTCGTTGATCTCGCGCCCGTATTTCATCTTTCAAAATTTGAGGTGTGAAAGATGTTGTGACTTGGAGTTGAGAGTTGCGAAGTCCCAATTCTTGAAGTCTCGATCAAATCAGGACTGTCAGATCACAAGAAGCTTAGAGTCGTCGATCATGATGAGGAGTCACTACAATTTTGGACACCGGTGAAAGGTGTTGTTATACTGAAAATTGTCGGTACACAAAATTTTGAACTGTCGAAGGATTTGGCCCTAGGTTGCAGTCGGGGGTCATGTCAAGGAAGTCAAGGGAGTATTCAAAGGACCTATTATCCTTTTGGAGTTTCAGGGATCGATGAGTAAGAGGGACTCACATCATTGATCGCGAAGTGACGAAACCCGAAATACCTTTTAGGTTGAAGGATGTGGTCATATCAGTTGGCCGTGTAGGTAAGAGCTGGCACTTACTGCTGGCTCACATAGGCATAACTTTTGATACTAAGAGGGGGGTGAATCAGTATCAAGTATAATTTAAAAACCTTTTTAAACTTATACTTAAACCATTCAATTATATCCAATGAGCAATGAACAATAGTATAAGAGTTTCACCAATACACCAGAATACACCATGTACAATATATGAGAAATAATCAATAGTTTTTGTTCAAGGGAAGTAATGAATTCCAAAGGTAGCTACAGCTTCCAAATGTAGAGGGAGGGATAAACCTCCAAGAGGAAGATACAATC
>JZKD02S1529418.1:98134-108561 GCA_000966675.3 Picea glauca
CAATCATCACATAGAACCTGATAATGCTTCCTGAGACTTCTTCAATTTCTGAAATTCTTCAATTATTGGAGTAATCTGATCCTATAGATAATATTACTCAATGTATTCTCTAAAATGCCTCCAATTTTCACTCCTTGAATCCTCCCCAAAGAGAGGTTATATAAAGAATAGTAGACTTTATTCAATTCTGGTCTGTTCAGAATACCCAACTTGTACAACATGCCCCACACTCACTATTTAACATCCAATTCTGAAATTTGTACAAAAGAAACTAAAGTATGTAATATTTCCAATGGAAGTGGTCCCACTGCATCTTGATTTTGTATGAAATATTTATGACTGTTTTACCCAGAACACTTGTTTATTGACTAGCTTCAGGACTGGTCACAAAACCTATGTTCCATAGAGTGTATCTCCATAATCATAGCGAATAAAGAGATGAAATTTTTACTAGAGGTACCTTGATATGTCTTCTCAATACCATAGTGATGTAACCATATGAATCGTTCTAGAAAAACATTTATAGCAAAAATGGTAAGATGACCTTAAAATAACATACCTTAGAACACATCACCAAAGGACTTCATCCTCCCTTTAAATCCAACCTTCTTTTCTTCTTGTTACCTCTGAAATTCGAATTGTATCAAATGAATGTATAATTATATTCTTTATACCATTTATCTCACTTCCTTTTAACATTAGGGCCGACCTGACACTTTCTTATTTTGTAATTATTTTCTTTAATTATTTTCAGGGCCTACATGTACTTCCTTCTTCAATTTACTTTGTCATTTTCAAAAATTCATTTCTCCTCAACCATGAGGATCTATGTGACGTGACACATACCATCGGAAACAACACGATGCATACTATCCATTAATGGGTGTTGTATATGCATGTGCATTGTCCTTCATGTCCAAATACCTTTATCAATCTTGCGGTCCAAAACCCATGACTAGGGTTGACATCAATGACAACAACCAATCTTCCAACAATAGCTCCAAGGAAGGACCTGTGGATAGACACTTGTGTGTGGAGGATTCCTACGAGGAATCAAAGATTCAATCAAACTCAAGGGGGAGATTAAGAATGTTCCTATACTAGGAGTTCGTGCAGAACCTTCTGAGGTAGGTGTGTCCTACATCAGTTGGAAACTCTGAAACCCGAATCACGAAGTAAATCACGAGCGTTGATTTAAAAGGAGAAGAAAAAAATCGTTGAATTTGAGGCTCCACCTGATTTCGCAAGATCAAAAGTCATGCTGCATTGTAGGGACAAAAACTTCTCAGACTTTAAAAATATGAGAGCGGGTCGCAATTGGAACTATGGTATTGGAAAAGGGAGATGTGGCAGTTGGAGGTGAATTGTGGGGAGAAAAGCATTGTGGCCCCAAACCAATTTAGGCCACAATCATAATCACATGTTTATGCAAGGAAATATCCCAAGGTCACATACGAAAGAGGGCTAAGGAGAGAGGAGATAGTGCCTAAAGCCTAATATTTTAGCATCGTGAAGGTAGAGATCATGGGTGACATAGAACTTGTACCAGAGGACTAAAAGGGCCTTTGTTAAATCGTAAGTGAGAACATTAAGGTTTCAGAGAGCCAATTCGACTCATAATTGAAGATCCTTGACTAGGTGGTAGAGCATCCTTGAGGAGAGAAGGGGGGTCTGCATCAAGTTGTATCTGGACTTTATTTCTTCTATAGATTTCAGGCGAAGGAGACAAAGGAGGTAGTATGATACGATCAAGTTGTATCAGAGACTGAAATTGTTTTCAAGAAGCAAAAAAGAGCTCTAAGGTGTACTTCGTCTGTGAGAGACAGTCAACACAATGCCACCAAGGAGACATGTGGAGCTACCTTTAGCCAATAGCATTATAGAAAGAGAAATGTGAGAGCTTCATGCAATATTAGAGGCAATGGAGGAAGCACAAAGGAGGGAACCTGATGCTGGGGAGATCAGTGATGCAGAAAGTGAAGAAGTAGAAGTTGAAGAAGCTGCAGGAGAAAATGTTGTCAGGGAATGCTTACTAAGAGCAGTTTTTAGATTGGGAGCTAGAGCCAAGATAGATATCCCAATGTATGAAGGAAATTTGGATGTTGAAGAGTTGTTGTATTGGATAAGATCCATGGACAAATATTTCAACTATGAATATGTTGATGAGGAGAAAAAGGTGAGACATGTTGTTACTAGGATAAAAGGACATGCAACATTGTGGTGGGATGAACTGCAGGTTGAGAGGAGAATAAAAGGAAAACAAAAGATAAATAATTGGGACAGAATGGTAACCAACATAAAGGAAAAATTTGTGCCTAAAGATTATCAGATAAATATGTTCATAAAATTGTAGAACGTGAGATAAAAGGGTATGACAGTGAAGGAATACACGGAGGAGTTCTACAAGATGAATATCAAGACTAGACAATGAGAGAAGAATGAAGAAAAAGTTTCCAAGTACATAAATGGCCTGAGGTATGAAATCCAGGATGAGATCAACATGATGTCAGTAAGGATAGTAGAGGATTATTATCATATTTCTCTGAAGGAAAAGGAGAAGTTGGCCAGGAAATAGGGTCAATGAAAAAGAGATAGAATCCCAAGCAAAGGAAAGGGGGTTTCCCATGATAAGACACAAAATTCCAAAGATGGAACTAAGAAACCACACAATCACTCAGAAAGAGGAGGAAGTTCTCGAAGAAGACAAGGTGGTGGAAGGAGTTCTTCTAGAGGAAGAGGAAGAAGTAGAGGAGGATAAGTAAGGTTTTATTCCTATGGAAAGATAGGACACATGTCTTGGGAATGTCCCAAGAAAAATAAAGAAGGAGGAGGTGAAGCTCACATTTCGGAAGCAAAAAAAATGAATGTTGGAGCAGAAGGTGCAAAGGATGGAACATCCATGATGTTAAAGAAGGTTCTCTTAAAACTGGAGTCAAAAATTGAAAATCTAGTATAGAGAAACAGTCTATTCAGGACATCTTGCAAGACTAAAGACAAAGTATGCAAGGTGATAATTGACAATGGGAGCACTGATAACTTAGTATCCACAGATATGGTGGAGAAAATGGAGCTGGAGACAAATGAAAATCTAAATCCATATAAAGTCTCATGGTCGTAGAAATAAGACCAGGTAATGGTCACTAAACAATGCCTCATTGAATTTAAGATAGGAGGTTATAAAGATGAAATTCTGTGTGATGTGATTCCCATGGATGTATGTCATGTTTTTTTGGAAAGACCATGGAATTTAGATAGAAATGTCATTCATGATGGGAGGAAACATACATACACCTTGGATAAGAATGGTAGGACACATATGGTGCTACCAATAGAGGAGAAGAAGCTAAAAGAGGAAGCCAACACAAGCATACTTCTCATGAGTGTGAAGTAACTCCTGAGAGAAGTCAAGAAGGAATACGATATACAATTTGTTGTGGTGAGGAAACCCAGAGTTATCATTACAAGTAATTCGATGGATGATTTTCTCAAATAGGTTCAGGATTTGTTGGATAATTTTGCTGACATAGTAGTGGATGAGTTGCCTAAATCATTTCCATCCATCAAAAGTATCAACCATCATATTGATTTGATATCAGGAGCAAGCCTGCCAAATAAAGCAACATACAAATTGACACCTCAAGAGAATGTAGAGGTAAAGAACCAAGTCCAAGATTTTTTATACAAGGGTTTGGTCACATAGAGATTGATTCCATGTGTAGTACCAACTGTGTTGAACCCAAATAAGGATGGAGGATGGAGAATGTGTATAGACTCAAGAGACATTAACAAGATCACCATCATGTATATATTTTATTTACCAAGAATGGATAGCTTAATGTATTGTTTAAGTGGAGCAAATTTATTTTCTAAAATAGATTGGAAAAGTAGATATCACCAGATAAGGATGAGAGAAGGTGATGAGTGGAAAAAAACCTTTAAGACAAATGAAGGGTTGTATGAGTGTCTTGTTATGCCATTTGGCTTAACAAATTCCCTAAGTACTTTATGAGGTTGATGAATGAAATACTGAAAGATTTCATAGAAATTTTTTTTGTTGTATATCTGGATGATATACTGGTCTTTAGAAAGACTAAAGATGAGCATTTGAGGCATATGACCTTAGAGATGAGGATACTACAGCAGGAGAAGTTGTTGATAAATCTGAAGAAGTCCTCTATTATGAAGACATAGCTCATTTACTTGGGTTTTGTGATCTCTTCAATTGAATTGAAGATGGATCCAGAGAAGGTGAAAGAAATCAAAGAATGGCCATCACCAAGAAGTATGTTTGAAGTAAGAAGATTCCATGGATTAGAAAGTTTCTACAGGAAGTTCATAAGAAATTTTAGTGTAATTTGTGCACCAATGATGGATACAGTGAATAAGAGGTACAAGTATTTTAAATGGACAGAGGAGGTCGAGAGGAGATTCAATATACTAAAGGAGAAGATAACAGAACAACTAATTCTGGTCTTGCCAAATTTTGGAAAGGCATTTCAAGTGAGATGTGATGCAAGTGGAGTTGCAATTGGAGCTATCTTGAGCCAGGATAATAAACCAATTGCATATTTCAATGAGAAGTTGAAAGATACTAAGAGAAAGTACTCCACATACGATAAAGAATTTTATGCTATAATTCAAGCCTTGAAGAAATGGATTCACTACCTTGTTCCAAAGGAATTTGTCTTATACAGTGATAACCAAGATTTACAATTCATAACCAGACAAGAAAAAATGAATCAAAAACATGCAAAGTTGATTGAGTTTATGTAGAATTTTACTTTTGTCATAAAACATATTGCTGGAAATGCTAACAAAGTTGTTGATGCATTAAGTAGGAGATGTTTGATTTTGCAGGAATTTCAAGTCAATACCTTGGGGTTTGAATATCGTAAGTATATGTATTGTGATGATCCATATTTCAAGGAAGCATACAAAGTATGTGAAAATCTTGTGTTGAGATATAGGAGCCAGTGGACAGAGTATATGATTCGAGAGGGATTATTGTTTAAGGGAAATCAATTGTGCATACCAAAATTGTGAATGAGGGATAACCTTTTGAAGGAAAAGCATAGTGGAGGATTGGCTAGACATTTCAACCATGATAAAATATTTGAAAAGTTGAGAAGTTCATATTATTGTCCAGGTATGAGACCAGAAGTGACAAAATTTGTGAACAGATGTAGAATCTTCCAGCATGCAAAGGGAAAAAGACAGAACACTAGATTGTATCAAACATTGCCAATGCCAGAGAGGCCTTGGGATGCAATAAGCATGGTATTTGTGTTAGGACTGCAAAGAACACAAAGAGGATGTGATTCCATATTTGTGGTAGTGGATAGATTTTGAAATATGGAACACTTTATCCCATGCCAAAAGTCTAGTGATGCAACACATGTTGCAAATTCATTTTTCAAGAAAGTTGTTTGAATTCATGGATTACCCAGAAGTATTGTCTCAGACATAGATACCGAATTCGTTGGTCATTTATGGAGAAAATTGTGGAAAAATTTGGGGACATATTTTTCCTTCGTCTCAACTTATCACCCTCAGATAGATGGATAGAATGAGGTGGTGAAAAAAAGTTTGGGAAACTTATTGAGGAGTCTAGTCACTGAGCATCATTATCAATGGGATTAGATTCTTCCACAAGTAGAATTTGCATACAATGACACACCAAATAGGAGCACTAGTAAAATCCCATTCCAAATACTATATGGAATGAAATCAAGAGGAGCAGTTGAGTTGAGAGACTTGGAACAAAGTGAGATCAAAAGCACTGGAGCAGAAGATTTTGTCACATAAATGCATAAGCTCCATAGCCATATCAGAGAGCAGCTGTAGAACTCTAGCCAAGAGTACAAGCGCAGATTTGATCAACATCACAAAAAGATTAAATTTGAAGTAGGAGATTAGACTCTCGCACATCTAACGAAATACATTTTCCCAAGGGGAACATATAACAAGTTGAACATGAAGAATATATGACCATGTAAAATCTTAAGGAAGTTTGATGAAAATGCCTATTAAGCCCTAAATAATGGCTCATTACCCCTTAATTGGGGCATATTACATTAGTAATGTTATTTTATTTATGTCATATTTATTCCATTAGTTTTAATTATACCTCCTACTCTCCTATATATACCAAGGAGACATTTTCATTTGGAATGATCTTGTAATTGAACATTTATGTGGGCATAAGGAGGTTGCCCCCTCAAAGAGGATTATGATCTGAATTTATCTCTTTTTCAAGGAGTTGAGTACTTATTATGAGTTTTTTCTATGCTATATTGATATTTGGTTCCTAACATATGGTATCAGAGCTCAAGGTCTTGGGGTTTCACTGCTACATCTGAGATACCTTGGAATTTTTGCTATAACTTCTTTTCTACAATGATTCATAAGGAACGACTTGGAGGATATTTAGTAGATGGATCAAGGTACGTTGGGTTAGAATTTCATCTCCTGATGAGTTATATGTTTGAAGATACATTCTTTCTAAGATAGGGTTATGGAATCATCCTAAATTGAGTCATTGCGAAATTTTCACTATAAAAATTTTTCTGTAAAGTTTCAGAACCTGAAATATGGAGGATATTCACATAAATTAGTAAGGTATATTTGGTAACAATTTTAGCTTCTGTTTCATCATACATTTGTATATACACCATATGGAAGATAGGGTATCTGACTAGTCTCAAGAAGGCGTTCCAGGTAAAACAATCATAACTTCTTCCTAGAGTATCCAAATTGAGTGAGACTAGTTGCAATTGATAGTGGACAGACTGTAGTAGTTTTGGTACGAGGTTCATAATTTTATATCAATTATTTTGTGCGGGGCATGCTATACAAGGGAGATCTTTGGGAAAGTAAAATAATCAACAAGTTGTGCGTAAGTTACTGTAATTTCCACTTGGCACATCCAATTTTGATCAGACCTATGGAATTGCAGAGAAGAAAGATCAGAGACCTACAAAAAAGAAAATTCCATACTCAGAAGGGCTGAAATTTTTGAGATACAATAAAAGGAATATTGTCTAGCGGAACCACCTCAAGATCAAGGTTTAAAGTGATACTTGGCCAACATGCCACCAAAAAAGGGAAATTCTACACCAAATAAGCCTCCAGAAAATCCTACTTGGAATCTTGATGAAGGTGAATAAATGCGTAGGGACATAAATGATTTACAAAAGAAGACAGTAACAAAATATGAACTACAAGAGATGGAAGCTAAGTTGGAGGCAAAGATGGATGGTTTAAAAGAGGAGATCATGGAAAGATTGAAAGATTTCATAATAGAGAGGACACTTGAAAGTGAAAATGTATCCCATGAAATTCATGATGACGACACTTGAAAGTGAAAATGTATCCCATGAAATTCATGATGACGACACTTGAAAGTGAAAATGTATCCCATGAAATTCATGATGAGGACACAAGGAAGGTAAATCAGGAATAGATAAACTCCAACTTTGGGTTGAAGACCAACCACGTTCTTAAGATTGATATGAGTAAATTTGATGGCAAGGACCATGTTACATGGATACTTCAGATGGAGCAATTCTTTGATCTACATAATGTGCCACATACACAAAAGGTACGAATTGCTTCTTTATATTTAGAACCCAGTCAATTTGTATGGTATTGATGGCTTTGTTCTCACAAATCACTCGTCACTCGTCATGGAAGAAAGGATAGGACACTATGAGGATACAAGGAGTAATACCTTCTCTAGCCAATTGATAAATCTCAAGAAAAAGGGTTCAGTTACAAAGCACATTGAGAACATCCAAAGATTGAATATAAAGGTAATAGATATTCCAGATGAGCACTTGATTAATGTATTCATAGGAAATTTAAGAGATAACATTCAACATGAGGTTTTCCTTTGGGAACCCAAATCATTGGAGAATGCGTTTAGGGTGGCAAGAAATGTTGAAAGTAAAAATATGGCTATGGCTACTAGAAGGACCAATCCTAACATATATATATAGAGAATAATGCTCCTTCTTCTAAAACACCTCAACCTACAAGGTTGACACCTCAACAATTGGAGGAAAGAAAAGAAAAAGGTTTATGCTTTAATTGTGACAAGAAGTACAGTAAGGGACATAAGTGTGGTGAGAATAAATTATTCTACATAGATTGTGAAGAGGAAAAAGAGCAAGAACAAGAACAAGAAGCATCTCAAGATGAAAACATAGAAGCAATTTTGTCTGAAGAGTTGACTCCCATGATATCGTGTAATGAATTGGCTAGAATTAGCATGCATCAAAACCTTAGGATCGAAGGATATATCAAAAAGAAAAAGGTAATAGTCCTAATTGATTCTGGTAGTACTCATAATTTCATTCACTATAAATTAGCCAAATCTCTCAATTCCTTTGTATATCTAGCACCAAAGTTTCAAGTAATGATTGTAAAAGGAGGAACTATCAATTTCTTAGGAAAATGAAATAAGATCAATCTTACTATGGGGGAATATGTAATCAATGGTCCAATTATTTCTATACCCATGGGTGGTGTTGATGTTGTACTAGGAATCCAATGCAATCATCAGGAACAATTGCATTTACTTTTCAAGAAATTTTCATGAAATTTTCACTGGAAGGAAAAACAATTGAGTTAAGAGGTATCACAGGGAAACCTGGTAAGGTGATAAGATCTAATGGCATGACAAAATTATTGAAAAATCATCATCAATGTGTTATTGCACAACTATTCTCACTACATGTTCAAATATCTAAGCCATATATTCCTCTAGATCTCCAACAAATCATTGATAAGCATTCCAAAGTATTTGAATATATTCCCAAAGGTCTTCCACCCACTCGAAATCATGATCATGATATTCACCTAATTCCTAGGAGTGTTCCTCCTAACATCAGGCCATACAGATACAATTATGCCCATAAGAGTGAAATTGAGGGCATGGTTGAAGAAATGTTAGAGGCTGGCATTATTAGACCTAGCCAAAGTTCTTACTCTGCACCGGTGGTAATGGTACTCAATTAAAATGGATCATGGTGTATGTGTCTAGATTATAGAGATCTCAGCAAGATCACTATTAAAGAGAAGTTTCCCATTCCCATCATTGATGAATTGTTAGATGAACTACATGGAGAAATCTATTTCACAAAGTTGGATCTTTGTTCAGGGTATCATAAGATTAGAATGAAGGAAGAAGATATCCCAAAAACAACATTCTGAACTCATGAAGGCTATTATGAATTTTTGGTCCTGCCTTTTGGCCTTACAAATGCACCTTCCACATTCCAAGGGTTGATGAATTCCATTTTCAAGCCCTTTCTTCGAAAATTTGTGTTAGTATTTTTTGATGATATAATAATCTATATCAAGTCTTGGGAGGATCATGTGCGACATGTTGTCAAGGTGCTACAACTACTAAAGGAGAAACAACTATATTCCAAACAATCCAAATGTTTCTTTGGAGTGAAGGAGGTAGAGTATTTGGGTCATATTGTATCTCATGAAGGTGTCAAGGTAGACCCTAACAAGATTAAGGTCATGATAGACTGGACGATTCCCAAAATATTGAAGAATATTATAGGATTTTTTGGTTTGATTGGTTAGTACCACAAGTTTTTTCTACACTATGGAATAATAACAACACCTTTAACGACACTAACTAAGAAGGATGCATTTTCATGGACTCCAAAGGAAACTAAAGATTTTGAACAACTTAAATAGGTGATGTGGAAAGATCCTGTCTTGACCACTCCAGACTTCAAAAAACTCTTTATTGTGGAATGTGATGCCTTAGGAAATGGAATTGGTGTTTTCCTAATGCAAGAAGGAAGGCCCCTCACTTTTGAAAGTCGACCACTCAAGGGAAAGGACTTACATAAACCCATTTATGAGAAGGAAATGATGGAAATACTACATGCATTGAAGAAATGGTATTCTTACCTAATAGGTAGGCACTTCAAGGTCAAAACAGAGCATCATAGTCTTAAATACTTCTTGGAACGAAGACTATCTTCAGAAGAACAACAAAAATGGGTAACCAAGATATTGGGTTATCATTTTGAAATCGTCTATAAAAAAGGGAAGCAAAATGTTGTGACAAATGCACTCTCAAGGAAGGATGAAGATTTTGAGGCCTTTCTCTGTGCTATCTCGATCATCCAACCTGATTGGATAATAGAAGCAAGGGATGAATGGAAGAATGACAAAAAAGTGTGGAATCTCATTCAAAGGTTGCAGCAGGATTCCAATACATCAGAGACATTTCCATCGAAAAAGTGATTCACTATGGTACAAATATCTCTTATATTTATGTAAGAACTCCCAACTCAAACAAAAGGTACTATTGTAATTGCACACCTCTCCAGTAGGAGGGCACTCAGGATTTTTAAAAACCTACCATAGGGTCAAGAAGGAATTTTTTTGGGATGGCCTTA
>JZKD02S1529418.1:117713-135596 GCA_000966675.3 Picea glauca
TATATCATTTCTGTGTATTGTGAAGATTATGCTGGATATTTTACTGTTATTCTGTCATTTCTAGCATTTCATTTATGTTCTGCATATTTTATATATCTGGTATCTTGCAAAGGGACATGTGGCAACAGATCGTGAGCTTCAGGAAGGAGAAAAAGTGAAGTGTTGAAACTCCCGAAGTTGGAATAGTAAAAGTAGATGGGAGTCATCGATCTATAGGAGGACACGCGTCAACCGATTGTGTACTCTGAGTAAAAATTTTCAGGAAAAATAAAACATGGAGAAGTTGAGAATTGAAATCTCTGAAACCTAAAGATCCATAGAGAATCATAGTCGTCTGATTCAAGATAACACACAACATAAATTTGTGGACTCCAGGTAAGGACCCGAAGTAATTGCATTCATGGATCTATAGGAGACACGCTTCAGTGGATCGTGAGCGTCGAATACAAGAAATTGGGCAAAGGTAAAGTTTGAGATTTGAGATTTCCCAAGTTCGAAATCCCAAAATGGTTAGAGCCATCAATTTGAGGAGGACACATGGCAGGAGATCTGTCATTGCCGAGAAAGTGAGGTTTGAGAGTGGGAAACTCTGAAACCCTAATCACGAAGTAAATCATGAGTGTTGATTTAAAAGGAGCAGATATGAACCATTGATCGAGAGGCACCACCTAAGATCACAAGATCAATGGTCACACTGTATTGTGGGGATAGAATGTGATCGGGCTTTACAAATATCAGAGCAGGCCGCAATTGGAACCACAATATTGGAAAATGGAGACGTGGCAGTTGGAGGTGAATTGTGGGGAGAAAAGCAGTGTGGTCCCAAACCAAGGATGATTTTAAGGATGGGAATTTATATTAAAATGTAGAAACATGAGCTAATCTTACTAGTCCTTAATATGAAAAATGTAAAATGTTTGGCTATAGTTTTGTAAAAATATTCAAATTTAAAAGGATTTTATATAGTTTCTATAAAATTTTGGCAATTTTTAAGGTAAAATAGTTTTATTCTATGGAATTTGGGCAAATCGTTTTTAGAAAAAATGCAAATTAGCGAATATTTTTTTGGGAGAAACCATGGAAAATTAGCCCATTTGCGAAATTTATCCCCCAAAATAATCTATTCCCCAAACCACTTTATCCCGTGCCCGCAATCGCGTCTTTACGCAAGGACATAGCCTGAGGTCAGATACAAGAGAGGGATAAGGAGAAAGGAGCTAGTGCGTGAAAACTAAGAGTTCAACAGCATGAAGGAAGAGGTCGCAGGTGCCATAGAAACTATACCAGAGGACTGAAAGGGCCTATGTTAAATTGTAAGTGATACCATTAAGGTTTCAGAGAGCCAATTTGGCTTGGAATTGAAGATCCTTGAACAGGAGATCGAGCAGCCCCGAGGAGAGAAGCGGTTTGCATCACTCAACTTTAAATATTTTTTTTAGTAAATGTTTAATGAATGGGTTATTTAATGGTTGCATAATGGTTATTAATGTTATTATTAACGATTATAATACTGTTCATCATTAATGTAAGATTGTAATAAATTCCCAACTTTAACTGTTGCTTTTATTAAATGTTTAATGAATGGGTAATTTAAAGGTTGCATAAGTGTTATTAATGTTCGATGATTATTAAATACTATAATAATGTTCATTATTAAAGGTCAGTTTTATTAATTGTTTACGATGAAGGATTATTATTAATGATTTTTTTAGTAAATGTTTATAGAGTAGTGGTTAATCAAAGCACTTTAGTCTCTTGCACAATGGATTGTATGTCATAATG
This sequence comes from Picea glauca, assembly GCA_000966675.3. NCBI lineage: Eukaryota > Viridiplantae > Streptophyta > Pinopsida > Pinales > Pinaceae > Picea > Picea glauca. The sequence continues at coordinate 119,496 of JZKD02S1529418.1, forward strand.
ATTAGTTAGGTGATTTTATTTTTCTTGCGTCATGTAAATAAATAGATTCTCTTGCACTAGGGTTTATATTGGTGATTAAGAATTTGGTTTCTTATGCTCTGCAATGAATGTTGATGTGTAAAGGATTAAGTATTTTCCTTATTTGTTCCAGGGAATAGTGTTGTTGTGTAATGTTTTAGTAAATGGGATAATTGTTCCATGGATAATGTAGTTGTATACACAATTAATAATTGGAAAATATTGCCTCTTGAAAACTAACATTGATAGATGATTGGTTGTCACTTTGCTTAACCATGTGCCTTGAATTTAAAACTGATATATGTTGGGTTTTATTAATTATTTTCTCTTGCACCTTGCGTAATAAACTCGATAACTCTTGCATCCTAAATTGTGTGGGGTAAATGATGGATTAATTGAGTATAATTCTTGCATGTGCACTGATCATTATATGTTGAAGGATTATCATTTTAGAAGTTGATTCATGTGAACAAATATTAGTTTATGTTGATGAATTTTGTTTTAGAATATGAATCACGTGCGCACTAATTATTTTATGTTGATGGCTAGCCGTGGGTGTAGTCTCTTCTTGCATGATGTAATGGAATTGACCTGTGAATGCTAGCAATTAAATGATTTACGCCTTGAAAATAAGACACATTTAATTACTTTGTGTCTTATCTTGTGTCATCATATGAATGATGAATTATTAAGTTGTTAGCTCACTTGTGCCAAGATTTTTATAATGATGCATGACTGGTTAAGTAATAATATTTATGTGCATGCCTTAATTTAGTGGCGTATGATTTCTTCTCCATTCTTCCTTGCAACTCATAATTAATGATAATGGTGTTTGAATTTATGTGATTGATTTACTCACACCATGAATTCAATTGATGTTTAATCATGCACCATTTCTTAAGTTGACATGAGAATGTGGAGGAATTATTACTCTCACGGGCATGCGATATTTAATGTTGATGTATGATTGATAATCATGATGGTTACCCATGCACCATGTTTAATTGTGAATTAGAATTGATGGATTGATGGTCCTTATGAGATGCGTTGAAGGTTTAGGATTTGTACTGTAATGCGTTGATATTAATGGTAGAATGCAATGATGTTGTGCTATTGTAATTATTATGTTAATACATTGATGTGTGTGTCATGATTCATGGTGACAATGTGTTGGCCATGTGTCATTTTGGATTATTAATGCTTTATTATTGTTTCGTTAATTTATGCTATTGATGTTTCAATGATGTTGACTGTTTATTATGATGTTTAAATTTTCCCATCACAACTTTAAAACAAAAACCAATTGACATGTTTTACATCATTTGTTTGTCATAACGGTAGGGTCGTTTCACTTATATTGGAGTTTTGAGACATAAACCTACCTAGTGTGCATAATGGATAACAATTGAATTGTAAAATTGAAGTGCCAAATTGTTAAATTTTTCTATCTTAAACTGCACGCCTAACATTGGATAAGGATCAATAATTTCATATTTCAGTTGTAAATTGATCATTTCAATATGTATAATCTATTTGTACAATTAGTAGTGCATTTACACTCCAAAAGGAATGATTTTTATGCACAATTATTCATGGATTTTTGATGATTTATAGGATGGTGGGTTAGGAGATAAACCAAGGTCAGTTTTGCATTAAGAGTCATAACATAATCTTACGTGGAAATGTAGGCAAGAGATGCATAGTAAAACCCTGGAAATGAAAGAACTTTTTGTAAAAAGTAACCCAATGTTGTATTATAAATTAGATTTAAGTTGTGCAAGTTGCTCAGAGGTGGTTTATCAGAGTAGACCTAGTCATGTTGTTTATTTTTCAATTGCAAGTTTAAAAAGGGTGGTTGTGCAAAAGAGGCAATGTTTTCCTTATAATTTGCAAGGTTTAAACTGAAATAAGTGAGAAAATGAAAATGCATGCCCAAGATTCCATGTAGCTCAAAAAATTGTTTGATAAGTTGTAATATGGAGTTACATAAATGGTAAAATTACCTATACATATAAGGTTCAACTGAAGAACAAGAGATATTTCTTTCATGCACCTAAAATTGGTATTCCATGTAAATTTGAAGGGAAAAGTTCTCCTACCTCAAATGCATGCATGTTGGTCACTATAATTGCTTATTTAACTAAACAATCAAGTGCTACATAAATTGTCAACCCAGGGAAGTATGTTTATTTCAAAGGTAATCACACACTATATATACTCAATCTCAAAAGCAATCTAGAGTTGTAGTAAAAATATATTAATCACACCTTGCCTTGAACAAACTGAAGTTCTACTTTGAATTACAGAAAATCAACCTACCTATTGCAGAGTTCAAAGTTTAAAGAAATAATTATCCAAAGAATCCTGGATTACATTAAGAAATGACAACCTAGGAAAGAAATCTTTTCAGGATACTGCAAAAGGAAAGACCAACTATTCTGTAACAGAGAACCGGACCCTATTTCCCCAAGTAGGAATCTTCATCACCTATTTATAATCATCATACTTTCATGAACTCATTACTAATTGAAATGATTGACACACATTGAAGGCTAGCTTACTCTTAACAGAGAACAGGACCCTATTCCCAAAAAGGAATCTTCAACACCTGTTTCTGATTAGCACACTTTCATGAACTCATTACTAATAAAAAATTATTGACATTCACTAAAGAATAACTATCTCTTAACAGAGAACATGACCCTATTACCCAAGTAGGAAACTTCAACACCTATCCTTGATTATCACGCTTTCATAAATTCACCAAACAGGATTGCTAACTAGAATGATTAACAGTTACCCAAGCATGAATCATATGAAAACAATGTAGTAGTCAGTAAAGCAGAGTTTCAACAAGACAGAGTTCAGTAACGTAGTGTTTCAACAAAACAGAGTTCAGTAAAGTAGTGTTTCAACAAAACATAATTTAATCAAAGCATGAACATAAATAACACTAACACACTACAAAGCTAATGGGTGAATCTTGTGAAGAAGGTGGGCCCTCCCTTCTCACAAGATTCCCCTGAAACGAAAGGAACTAGAAAGAAATGCTCAGAAAAAACTTTTATTCATCTGTCAACTGTATCATGTTACAATGTCTGAAGTAAAACACATCCTTATCTCTAAATCCTTTCTTAGCTCCCCCCAAAGAAGATCCTCTCTAATGATGATTTCCTCTTATTTAAAGAGGAGAATCCCCTCGATACAATTTGATCATCAAATTACATGTGTGCCTCTGAATCCTATTCTTAGTCAGATCTGATTTCTATACTGGAATATGATATCCCTGGTCTCATGTAACAGAATGCTATTACAATGATTGAAATGGTGTTGAGTGAGGTGTAGTTGTTGCAGCTGGAGTAACATCTTCTTTATTTTTCTTCTTGTTATTGTTGTTGTATGTTTTTTCATCATCGCAAATCGCAGGCTGTTTTAGCAACGAGATTTGCGTTCTGATTGTTTCAGCAACGTGGTCTCACGCAGCAGTGATGGTTAATTCTGGCTCAAGGTGTGGCTACTATGGTCAGTGTAACATCTTTATTGATGTTTCAGCATCGTAGACCACAGAGAGTGTAACAACTTCTTCTTGTATGAGTTGTTGTTTCAACATCGTAGACCATGGAATGTGTAACAACTTCTTCTTGTGTGAGTTGTTGTTTCAACATCGTAGACCACAGACTATTTCGGCCACAGGGTTTGCGTGCTTTTGACTGTTTGAGCAATGGGCCTTCAAACAACAATGATAATCTGCAGTTCGAACTATTTCATCACTTATATATTTCTGATCAACGGTTAAGTATGAGAGTAATGTAAAATTATATGAAAAACAAATTAAACATATAGTAAAGAGAAGAGATGTTATATACCTTTGGAAAGATAGGGTAGGGTGATAATGTGAGCTTAAATGTGAGTGAAAAAAGGATGTAATGGTAGTAAAAAGTGTGAACAAAAAGGTACCTTATAGGGTCCTAACATTCCCCCCAACTTAAAATGTTGCATGTCCTCAAGCAACTTCAATCTGAATCAGAATCTAAATACCGACTCTAAGTGTGCAAGTTACTTAAACAGTAGCTGTGGAAAGTGTTGTCTGTTGGAGCTCTGAATCCTTGAACGCGTTGTAGCCTTTGCCAAGCTGTTGTTTCAGCCTTCTTGGGAAACTTATAATGAACTTGATATTTCTCTGCTGGCATCCATGGGATAGGAAAATGAAACTGATAACCTATCCATCTTTCAGCACATTGCTAAACACACTTGATGTAGCTAGGTACCCTGGAGATTGCTATCTCAAGATTAGTGAGGATAAAGGGATTGTGTTCCTATCTTTTCCCAATAGATTTTTGCCAAAACATGTTATTTGCTTATAGGGCAGCGATCTCTGTGGATTTAATGAACTATTGACAATCCTGAAGCATTGTTGTCTATAGTTCCCGAATGTGTTGAGTCATCCCTGGTTTCTTCAAAAACTGATAATACTCTGTAACAAAGGTGGCAACATTTTTTGGTTCTGTCCGTATCTAGAGAAGGCGGTTATCCTCGTTATGCTTGGCAGCTAGGAAGTCATCCTACCATATAATCTGATTGTTAAGGAAGGAGGTGAGTGCCCGAATATGGATGTCACTGACAATAGGGTTAAGTTTAAGTTGTCGGTTCTCAGGGATGGCCTCATTATGAAAATATACCTCACAGAGGAGGTGTTGATCCATAGCAGAGGCTTCTGCAAAGGTTTTAACAAAATATGTTGGATTTAACACTACATGGGGTCTGCCTTCTTTGATTAATTTAATCTGAAACAATGTAAGTCGTTCCATGAGGAACAAAGAGTAATTGCAAGATGGTTTCCTTGTAGCCAACAATTTTTGTGCCAAGTCAAATATCAGGAGCAATTTTCTTTTTAACTCTTTATTATGTTTCTTATAGGCACGGGATTCCTGGCGTGTTTGCTTCAAAGCTTCCCAGTTTGAATAGATATGGTTTAGCCAGATTAGTCTGTGTTCCTGCAGGCTTTTGGCATGTGTAACAACAGACTCTTTTTTCCATTTTTCTATTATTTCCTTCTCATCCCATGGTTGAGTTTGTGTTTCAGCGTTGCAAGTGGTAGGCTGAGGTAGGGTTTGATTGGCTTGTTCCACAAAGGTGTGGGTATTGATCTATCTAGGAGGGGTAGATTCATCAATAGGCAATGTTTGTACATCTTTATTAACAAAAATAGGGGCTTCAAATTTGACAATTTTTGTAGGCCAGGGTTCAGTTTTAATTTTGGAGGGTCCCGCTGGTTCTTGTGTAACAGCAGGGTGTTCTTCTTTGACTGAAAAAGTCATAGGTGCAGGGGAAGCTCCTAGAATTGGAATTTGAATCACTTTGTATCCTTCTTGATAATAGATATCCCCATATTGACTGCACATAGACTCTCTACATGGATTCTCTGTTGTATTTTCCTCTGTCATGGTTGCTATATGAGCTAGGGTATACAATTTAAGTTCCTTCTTGTAGGCTTCCTTTTCCATGGCTAGCTCTTGCTTGCAGGATTCTAGTTCATACCTTAGGAATTCATTTTCTTGTAATACAGAGGCCATTATTGGTTCTGGTTGAGGGGTGACTGGTTCTTTTGTTTCAGTCACAGCCGCACTAGCTGGTTTTTTTGGAGCAGCTACAGGATCGACAATTGATTCTTGTATTTCAGCTTCTTGATGTAGAGAAAGTAATGTTGCAACACCATGAGCATCTGATTCCTGTGTCTCGGTAACAATATTAGCAGCTCGTTCTTGTGTTTTAGCTGTAGCTGGTTCTTGTGTGACAGCTATAGCTGGTCCTTTTGTTTGAGCTACTGAATGAGTAGCTGGTTCTTGTGTTTCAGCTACTAAATGGGTAGCTGGTTCTTGTGTTTCAACTACTAAATGGGTAGTTGGTTCTTGTGTTTCAGCTACTAGATGAGTAGTTGGTTCTTGTTTTTCAGCTACTTGATGAGTGGCTGGTTCTTGTGTTTCAGCTACTTGATTTGAAACGGATGATGTCGCAACACACTAAGCCGCTGGTTCTTGTGTTTCAGTGCCCATGGGTGGAATAGGTAAAGATTCCAGAATTTGGGAGGTTGGAGATGCATGGGGTTTTAACTGGATGGGTTGGGGATTTAGGGCAGTGGTAATAGTGGCTACCCTTTTTGAGTCCCTTATTCATTTTCTTTGTAAAAAGGGTAGAAAGAAAGGAATTTTCTTTCGTTTGCGTAGGGGCTTTTCCTCAGTGATGGGACAGGGAGAATTGTCTGGTTCAGAATCATTGCTAAGGATATGATCGACAGGAGTGGATGATTCTGGTAAAATGTGGGGTGGGCTTGGTATGGTAGGAAGGTTAATTGGATTGATTGGGTCTGTAGATGGACTGTTAGTTATTTCCAGAGGGTCTGGAGGGTTTTTTGGTTGCTGTTCCTGAAGATTTTCAGGATATTCAACAACTTTTTGGGGGTCTATGGGTGGGTTATTTAGTGGAAGGTTTTCTTGGGCAAAACCCTTTTGGATAAGAAGTTGAGCGATATGATGATGGGTGAGGGAAAGGGTGGGATTTTTAGCCTTTTTACAATAATGCGAGATATTTTTAAGACATCTGAGAAGATAATAAGGAATGTTCACCAATCTAGCATGTCGTAAATGAGACAACAAGACAAAATCATACTGGTAGAGTACTTGGTATCGAACTTCAAAGTTAAGGTAGTGTTTGACAAAATTTGCAACTTTCGGCCATGGAGGCGACAACAAGTTGAGTCGGACACCCTGGCCTTTAGGCTCAATTTGTTCCCTTGGCAAGAGGAAATATTGCTGGGCATTAAGGATGATATGTTTGCGGTTGAACCAACAAATTCCATTGGTAGGGAGACCCGAAACCTGTGCTATATCCTCCTCTATAACCGAAATCTGAACCCCTTGAATAATGGAATGATCTTCCTGAAGATTTCGAGTGAATTGAAGAACCTGTTGTTGATCAAATCTCTGGAGCCTCTGAAAATAACCGAGCCATCCTACCTGCAGAAAAATTTGATGAACTTCTGGATACAGTTCTAACAGGGTTGTCGTGGTGGGTTCGTACTGTATAACAGGGCCTCCCATAGCTATCAAATCAGTAAAATGAACCGTCAAAGAGTCGAGTAACTTCTTCTGTGCAGAGTGAGTTTTTCGGGTGATGGCATGAAAATGGTGGTAAAACAATGAAACGATGGTAAAAAGAGAATGGCGGTGGTCGGTTTGTGTGAAATTATGGCATAAGATTTAGATATTTTCCCCCCTCCTCAAGTATGGATGAAATAATGATTTTTCATGAGTGGTAATTATGGGTTGGGATATTCTCATTAACTATAGTTCAATTGTATTTACATATAAAGTTTACATACCTCATCTTTACCTTTTTATTCGTACTTCAAACAGAATATAGTGTCTTTCCATGATATTTCTGCAGTAGCCATGGCAGAGACTTTTGATTTGTTAGAGGAATTGTATCAAGGATTTGTTTACTGGAAGGAAAAAATGTAGTATGAGAGCGAAAAATCTTATTGATAGAGAATGTTGAAATGTTGGTGTTTCAACAACAGGGAAAGAATAGAGAAATATTTGTTGGAAGGGGATGTTGCAGAATACTGTTGAGGAAGTGGTGTTTCAGGCATAGAAAGAAGGGTGAAACAATTTCCGAACGATGGTGTTTTGACAATGGGAAAAAATGTGAAAAATTGTTTAGCAGTGGTGTTTCAACAATGGGAAAAATGTGAAAAATTGTTGAACAGTGGTGTTTCAGCAATGGGAAAAAATGCGAAAAATTGTTGAACAGTGGTGTTTCAGCAATGGGGAAAAATGTGAAAAATTGTTGAATAGTGGTGTTTCAGCAATGGGGAAAATGGCAAAAAGTTGTTGGACAGTGGTGTTTCAGCAATGGGGAAAATGGAGAAAGGTTGTTGAACAATGGTGTCTCATCAATGGGGAAGCTTGGCTCTTCTTGAAGTAAGATCGTCCTTTCTTAGTAGGCCTTTGCTGTGATCGAGAATCTGGAAGAATCAATTGTAACATGCCATTTCTTGACAGGGATTATTAATAGACTAAATATAATATAATCTAATACTAAATAAATTAATTAAAAAGAATTAATTGGAATGAGGGGTAGGAGGTCCCTCTAAAAAGAGGTAATGAGAGTCTGCCACACATGTGGCCTTAAAATCTTCTTTGGAAATAGGGCACTGGTACAGACGGAGACGATGACCATTTACAGGTAACGATGTTTTAGAGTCATCGATTGTGAGGAGCCTTACTATTCCATTGGGGAAAACAGTGACTACTTCATACGATCCAAGCCATCTTGTACGTAGTTTCCCTTGAAATTCTTTAAACCGAGAGTCATACAGTAGGGACCAATTACCTTTTTGGAATTTATTATGCTTGATAGTTTTGTCATGCCATTTTGATCTTTGTTGTTGAATCATAGTTGTCTGATGAATGGCATCTAGTCTTTTTTCATCCAATTCATTAAGTTGTTGCAACCTAGTTGTCTGTGCATCGATCAAATCAACGTTGACAGCTAAAGTAGTCCTTAAGTTTTTGATTTCAAATTCCACAGGAAAGACGACACTTTTTCCATAAACTAATTCATAGGGAGAGAATCCTGTAGTATTTCTCCAGGTAGTTCTGTAGGCCCATAATGCTTCAGGGAGCCTGTGAGACCAGTCCTTTATATTTTCCTTCACTGTTTTTGTGAGAATGGCTTCTATTACTTTATTTGTTCTTTCCACCTATCCATTGGCTTGGGGGGGGTATGGTGTAGTCGTTCTATGTTGAATATGATATTTCTAAAGGGTGGATTTAAAACTGTGAGAAGTGAAAGGAGGTCCCCCATATGTAACTAATTCTGTTGGCACTCCAAATCTGATGAAGATGTCTTCAAATAGGAAATCTAGAATTGCTTCTTCAGTCGCTCTATGGAGTGATTTAGCTTCCACCCATTTGGTCATATAATCTTTCCAGACCACTATGTAAACTTTTTGATTGAATGGGGGGTTAATGGGTCCTACAAAGTCTAAGGCCCATATTTTGAATGGTTCAAGTACTATCTGGGTGTTAATGGCATCTCATCTCTATGATTAGGTTGGCCCATTATTTGATATCTATCACAGGCCCAGACATATTTCTTTGCTTCTTTAAAAAGTGAGGGCCAATAATACCCCATTCTGAGAATTTTATGTGTTGTTCTTTTATCCACAAAATGCCCTCCACAAGGGCCATCATGACAAGATTTTAGTAGATCATAAACCTCATATTCTCTAATGCACCTTTGAATTTCTTGATCAAGTCTTGTGTGGAAAAGACACCCACTTATCCAACTATACCGAGCACTTTGTTGAATGATTCTTCTTTTCTCTCGGTGGGATAGGTGTGGTGGTAACCTCCCTACAACCAAGTAGTTAGCGATGTCTGCATACCATGGTGAGTGAGCAGATACTGCAAATAGATATTCATCATGAAAGGAATCATCCACTGGGATATCATCATCAGGTGTTAACCGAGAAAGGAAATCAACAACTACATTTTCTTTTCCTGGTCTATCTACAATTGTAATATCAAATTCTTGCAATAATAGTAACCATCTGGTGATGCGAGCACTCGATAATGTATCCTTCTAATGTTGTATTGACCTAGAAATAGATCACTCGCATTACCAGATGATCTATCCGATGAAGTGTTGTGATCTTTTCTATATCCCAAGCACACGTCTTCTTGACTAGTTCTTGTAATTCCAGAGCTTCTCGGAGCCTATCTATCCAGTGGAAAATTTCATCTAGGAACTGAACCCAAAATATCTCGTACTAGTCACTCAATATTTCTGAGTAAAAGACAGCCTCCCGTGTATCTTTCATAGATTTCCCTTGCATTTCTGCTTCTTTCCTTATGAAGGCATCGCAATGTTTCTCCCACCACTAGTGAATATCGGATTGGTGAATCTGAAGAAGAATTCTCCCTACAGGTTCCCTTTTAAAGCAGGTCCCAACAACAAAAGTATTTTTTTGGTGTAGAATTGATCAAACCAGGGTCCTTCTCATGTTACCAAAAAAAGGCATCGAATAGTCTAGAGTGTTGGCATATTCATCTCCTCCTAAGAGAAGAAGTCTCACCCAAGGCACAACCAAGACAAGAATATAGGGAAGGGAAAGGAGAATACTTAAGAATATTTGAAAATATTCAAAGTTAACCATAACCTTACACACGAAAGACTAACCACAAAAAAATATGAACTTATTCATAAATGGAAATAAAGAAAATCAAGTTGTGGGAGTAATTGTAAACAGAGACATCGCATTGATATTATCAGACATAAATAAATAAAGAACAAAGATGATTCATAATCATAAACATAGAATGGCACATTAATTTCAATATTTTAGGTCCTTCCATATATATTATCAAAAGAGCTTCTTAGGTATAATATTTCAGATACAAATCAAGACTCTGTACAAGATTCTGGCTCCAGACTAATGCCTCAAATATCTATCTACCCCTTTTCCCCAAAGTGTATACAAGTTACAATCATAGAACCATTAATTTGTCTACGCCCTCTATACCATATACCCCTCTATAGCATATATGCCATCTAACCCTTTACAATTGTATACATCTCATACATATAGGTTGAGTGAGATCTTATGGATTTAGACTCTGCAAGATTTCTTGTTCTTGTTCTGTCGTAACTTCCTTTTCCTTGTTGGTGTTGTGTTGTCCCTTTTCACAACCGTTTTCTATTTCTTTGCTTGCTCTGTTGTCTAGCTTCTTTGTGTCTTGTGCAACTCTTGTTTGAACAAAATTGGGATTGTAGTCTTTCGTGTGAAATTTTTAACCAAAAACAAAGGGCCCAACACCACCCAGTGGAAACTCATCCCTAAGAGAACCAACTTACTAGGGAACTCTGTCATCCACCCCAGGTATGGAGAAGTTAAAGAACATAATTTCCAAGAAAACGTCATGAAAAAAAAAAGAATTCAGTGCACATATTCAAATGTTTTAAGAATCAGAGTGACACATACCATGATACTCTAACTCATTACCTCATGGAGAAAGACCTATTGTTTCTTCAAAATTAGGCCGATGGGATGGATGTTGTTTCTTCTGATAGATAGGAGGTGTTGAAGAAAATATGGTACCTCTAGGGCCAAGCTCAAGTCATATGGCTCTTGATACTCCATGCCTAGGACCTTTGGGCCTTGAGACATAATATCCTTAGTTATCCCTTGGATAGGGGATACAAAAACCTACAACACACCCACTATAACTTCCTCTTCTTTCTCTCACAATATCCTCACTCAAAAAAAATAGTCACAATGATACATAATCACAATACATTTCCCTCATAAAATAGGGTTTCCTTCTAGGGGAAAAAAACTAATATAACTTCTATCGTCATATCTTCAACCTTATAATGTATGAGCTATATTTAATATGAAATTGCAATAAAATTGCAATATTAAATCACTGAACCCCCATTGGGGAACGTTGTCACCCGAACCCCCACCGGGGTCTCGCTTGCACCTGGACCCTTTAGGGGAGGCAAGCCCCCTCTACGTTCCCCTACTTGGAGGAGTGTACATTCTTATAGGGTGTAAATTATTCATGGGGTATAAAAATGTATGAAAAAAAATACCTCTAAATCAGGAAGATAATCAGGACAACCAGCAAGTTCTTCCTTGAATGAAATTCTTTGAAATATAAGAAAATCATTTTGTGGTTTTCTACCGCATTAGATTTCCACATAAATATTGGTGTATTATGTACTTTTGGATGTGTTTATGATTGTTTAATATGCACTGTTGGATGATAATGTTTATGATGCAATAATGTATTGAATGCATAACCGATAAACCATTGAACATTGTTTATAAAGTCAAAGAGTATAGATTGTGATTAAAAGTGGTATTAAGTGCTCATAATGATTCAGCCCCTCCCCCCTCTCAGTATTAAAAATATTGGTATCCGAGTCGGTTTCTTGAGGAGATAATTTAACCACTAGAAGGAGATCATGGAATACACTGAGAATGGAGTACCAACGTTTGATGGTCGGAGTGGTCTGGAGTATGAGATATGGAGTAGAAGGATGAAATTATTTTTAAAGGCACATGCATATGATATTTGGAAATAAGTTATGACATGATACAATGTTGAAAGGAGACATAATACTACATACAAAAAGGAATTGAAGAAGAAAAACAAAATAGCAATGGATTTCATCATGCAAGGACTTTGTGATCCAACAAAGGACAAAGTGGGTAAATTCTCATTAAATAAAGAACTTTGGGACAAGCTACATAGTTTCTATTTGTCTCCCACATAGTTTCTATTTGTCTCCCATCACAAAATTAGAAAATGGAAAAGAAGATGCAGTTACATAACAAGAATAAATATGCTAATCATGTCACACATATTTAGAAGAGGAAGAGTAAGAAGGGGCATAAGTTGATTATAGAGAACAACTGATCAATGTAGTTGAATATCTAAGGATTGAAAGATAATAAAACAAGTCACTCCAAGAAGAACTAAGGAATATGGAAGAATCACATAAATCCAACACAAAATAAGTCGAGCAGACAATCATGATGCTAACAGTTCAACTTGAAGAAGCCATAAGGACAGAAGAAACTCTTGAGGATGAGAAGCATTATTTGGAAGCCAAAATAACGACATAGAAAGAAGAAGCAGAAAAGAGAGATAAGATACTGACATATCATCTCAAGGAAAGAACTAACGATGTAAATTAGATTGAACCAGAGTTCAGTCAACAAGAAATAAATCTTGAAGATAAAATAATGACATTGAAGATCCAACTTGAAGAAGAAAATAGAATAGAAGAAGTCACAAGAAACCAGATGATGAAGAAAGAAGAAGAGGTGGAGAATCTTGAGGAAGAAGTTTCCATGTTGAGAGTAAAAGTTTTCAATCTCAACATGACTATTGAAGAGAAAGAAACGTCCACATCATCATTTGAAGAGAATCCCTCCAGTTTTTCAAAAAGGAAGAATGAAAAGAAGTCAATGAATTATGTAGAAGTCATCAAAGGTTTGATGAAGAAGGAAGAATGCAAGCCCTTGAAGAAGAACATTTCAGAAGTGAAAAAGACTCAATAAGAAGACTACAAAAGAAGATCATCGACATTCAAGCCACAAAGAGGCCTCAATCATGATCATGATTAGCCAAGGATGGAATTCATATGGACTACACCACAAATAATATCATTCACTCCTAGGTATGTAAATTTACTTATGGTCATTTTTTTTATTGTACTAACTTTGGACATAAGGTTGCAGATTGGAGGGCTTATGAAATAAATGTTCAAGAAAGAAATACTTATGTGGCCCCACATAATATTGAATGTTAAAAATGCCACAACTATGGTCATATATATCATAATTGTAGAAGCATGAAAGTGCCATCCATAAATAAATAAACATATATCAGATGATACTAAAACTTGTAAAAGAAAAGAACAAGAAGACGAGAACGTGAATAAAGAATAGACTTAAAAAATTACAAGACTTGCCATAGTACGAGAAAGACAAGGAAATAAAGAAAAAGAATAATAGGTTTCAAGAACCATATTATCTGAATCCTTAGTAGAGCAAGTTCATAATGAAGAGAAGGTAAATAAAGAATAGGTTCTAGAGATCACAATATTTGCATTATTTTGAGGAATAAAATAAGAGCAGGTAAATAAGGAACATGTTCAAGAGATTGTACTTTCAAGAATTATAGATCAATATAAATACATAGGAATAAATATAGAAGTCAAAGTTTAGAGGGATGATGACTCTACAAACAAAGAGGGAGATGCATTTACATCAGAGAAGGTATTCCTATGAGACATTTGGCTTGGATACTCCCAGGTAATATGAATATTAGATAGGGGGAGTCTATGGATTAGTTGATACAGATCATATAACCATCCTTCAAGCATCTTACAAAGTTTGAGTAGACAGACTCAAAGCAGTTAGTTTGCAGAAATACAATATGACATATTGATCAGTTGGAAAGTTACACAAGTAGAAGTCTATGATTGTATTCATACATAGATATCTTTAGCACATGTTGCTCTAGATATGTAGAGTTTGGTTTATAGATAAAGGATACCATTGGAAACAATTGATATTCGATGATGAGTTGCAGCAGTGAAGACTTCATGATAGTATAATGACAGATGGGTCATCAATGTGGAAAATTGAGTAGCAGAGACTTGGATAGTATTGACAGAGATGGATTCATATATTGGTTTAGAGAGTGGTTCAAAGATTGATTCGGAGATCAGTTCAAATAATGTTGGATGATTATTTGAATGATTAAATTTTGAATTCCTAATATTTAATGAAGAACCAATGGACAATAACTTCAAAAGGAAGAAGGTACATGAAGACCTACATTGATTGGCACATCAACGTGCAGTCAAATCATCATAGAGAAAGATCTAAAAAGGAATATCAATATCATATATACATGGAGACATACCCATAGGGGGAGATATTATTTTAACCATGATTGGTTAGAGAAGGTACAGTGTCAGGAGGAGACATATTGACAGGGGGATTTAATACTTTTTTAAAGTAGGAGAGAGAGTAATCAAAGGTATGAAGACACGGGGAGAATCCCCAAGGATAATTTATACATGGGGAGCAACCCAAAGGACAATGTAAATAGGGGGAGAAACCCCAAACAAATATACCATTCCATTGATTTCAAAGGGGGTGAGAAAGAAACATTGATGAGGAGAGATCATCATAGGGAGATGGAGCATTACTAAGTGTTTCCATTAATGTTATTGTTTCCATCAATGCCAAAGGGGGGGATTATTGGACAATTGGTTTGGATAGTTGGTTTTCATTGATGTCAACCCTTGGAGAGTGATATTGTAGATTGATTTCATCCCTTTGAGATTTATTTAACCCTTGAGTATGTTTGGTATCACATTCCAGTAGCCCCAAAGGTGTGGTTAAGGAACCTGATTTTGTTCAATGTATTTGGACAAGAATATCAATTCATATGAAGGTAAGAGTATCATGGATGGTTAGTACATGTTATGTCTTTTCCAGTGATATGTGTTATGCCACATAATTCCTCATGGTTAGGAAGATATGTCTTTGTGAAGTTGAATAAACCTTTTGAATAATATAAAATCCCATAGAAGGTCAACAAGAAGTCAATTATTCTAGAATCTCCTAGAAAGTCATTAAGAAGTTTACCAGTCAAATTGGTTGCAACTAGGAGTTAATCATGGGTAAATTTGTTCAAATAAGAAAATAATTAAAAAGTAATTAGTTACAACAAGAAATTATGAGTTGACTAATTATGGGTAAAGTGGTTGCAACAAGAATGTGGGTTAGCCCTAAAACAAGGAGAATGGGTAAAAAAATTACAGAATAACCCCTAAAGGAAGGCACTTGGGAAGTATAAATAAGAGATCAAGAGACTCCCATTATTACCTATTAAGTATATTGGATATATATAAGTGAATGAGGTAACCAAGGATATTTGAGGTGAATTTTAGAGGGAAGGTGAAGTAAATAAGGCTGAAAATCCAAGGGAGGATGAAGTCTTTTAATGATGTGTTCTAAGGTGTGTTATTTAAATTTCATCTCACCATTTTTGCAATAACTATTTTTATAATATGATTCAGATAATGAAAATTGGAGGCTATTGAGAAAGCATATGTAGGTACATGTGGTATAAATTTCATCTTCTAGGTCATTTATTTGGGTAAATACACTGTATGGAAGATATGGATTTTTATTAGTTCTCAAACTAGTTTGAAAAATGTGTTCCGGTTAAAACAATTATAACTTCTTCATAAAAGATCCAAATTTAGTGCGAAAAAATGAATTGGATATAGTACAAAATGTAGTATGTTGTGTGCAATGTTTAGATCCATATATGAAATATTCTACATGTGTCATGCTCTAAAAGTTCACTCTCTACAGGGTGAAATCATGAAGGTGGGTTACACTTTTGCTTGTTTTATGACAAAAAAAATTGTATTTTCACAAGTTATTCAACTTCCGACATATAAAAGTATTTTTTTTATTTAGAA
>JZKD02S1529418.1:156226-167172 GCA_000966675.3 Picea glauca
TATATATATTAATGATAATCTTCATTAATATTGTGACAAGAAGGGGGTAAGCAATTAAATTGATTTATAAAAATCTTTTTGGATAAAATTTAAAAAGGGAAAAAGTAAATTTTCTACAACTGCTAATTTGAAGTTTTAAATGAAAATGGAAAGAGGGAAATGTAAAATAATTAGGAAACTAGGAAAAAGCGGGAAACATAAAAAGAAAGGGGAAACCCAAGGAAAAAGGAAGAGAGTCTAACTTAGTAATGTATCTAGCATTAAATAACTTTCTAAATTAAACTCAACTACTAAATTAATAAGAGGGAAAGTCATTAAAACTTGCAAGGGAATATGGAGACACCTAGGAGCGATTCTAGGAATGACTTTAGGTGGTGAGGGAAACAAGGGAAATTAATTAATTAATGAAATTAATTTATGGAGGAATGAAGAGGATGGGTGACACATGTACGGGGAGGATTTTTATGAATTAAATTATTAAAAAATAAATTTAAAGGGGATTTTTAGAAAGTAATGGACTAAGAAAATCTATATAAAGGAGGGAGGAGGAGGATGATGGATCTCTTCTATTTGCATAACCTTACGCTAAAAAATCTATACTTGACTGACTTAGCCTGTGGGATTTGGGATACCTAGCTCGGTGAGGAGTGGTACCTTGGCCTTGTGAGACGAGCTAGGAGCTAGCTGATCCTCTGGTTAGTGTGCATCACCCTTTGTGGCTCAGGGGGATAAGGGGGAAGAAGAGTACCCCTAATGTTGTTTGGGAGGTACCGGTGAAGTCTCATCGGTTGACAAGTTGGAGCGCACAGAGCGCGTGGGACAAAAACTCAGAGCAGGATACTTGGGATATGGCATGCTTCCTTTATTTTTGCTTGGTAGATTGTTAGTATGATTTATGATTTTAGTTCTGTTGATTTTAGTTATGTTGATTGTTAGTATTCTATTTGATGATTGAAATTTCCCCCATAGCCTTTGGCTCGATGTTGATTGATCCCCTAGCCTTCGATCCTTGCCTGTATTGACCATCCTATGGTTTATTGATTTGTGATGATTGCGGTTTATTTTTTCCTTCATCCCTATCTCACTAGTCCAAACCTGAGGAGTCAACCAGGAGCCATCACTTCAGTGTTAATAAACCTATGTATCTCAATGCCCTTCTTTTCTGTGTGTGGATGAGGAGAAAATGATGAGTTTCTGAGTCATCTAACCCTATTGCTTTTCCTTGGTTGATTGATGGTCATTGCACATTCTGGCAATTGAGTGTCTCTGCATCTGGATTGTTTGTGTGTGGATTGATAGCTTTATTGAACAACCACGTGGTGTACAGTGGAGAAATATTTATCCTTATGGTTTCCTTATCATGGATAGTAAAATTTTATATGCCTACAATTGTTGATATGTCTGCACTCTTTCTTACGATAGGGCTGCTAGTCTTAGATATATGTGAAATTTTATACAATGCATGTGTTTCTTTCAGTTACACAGTGAAATTTATCTGGTAGTTGCTTGATGGATTGACAACAGATTTCCTTGATGGATGGAGATAATTCTCTACGATTTTTTTTTTTATATTGATGGCATGACCATTGCCGAATTATTACTCTACATTTTATTTTTATTTCAAATTCATTTTTAAGTTGGGACATCTTCCTTTGCATTTTTATTTTATCTGAAGGTGTATTTCTTCATTTTTCTTTATATCTGAAGGTGTATTTATACCTAAAGGTGTTCTTCTTTATTGCTAGATGGTTTCCCTGGCAATTTTTCCATTTTTTTTCCTTGACTGCAACCATTGTCAGTTTACCTGGCGATTTTTCCCTCTGCTTGGATGGCATTCTCCTTAACCTCTTAGCCTTAGTAATTTGTTTGTTTTCAACTATTGGAAGGCATTTTTCCAGCAACTTCTAGTCGGATTTAAGGGCGAGGTTATTGCCCTACATCTTCCTTACTCCCTCACGAGCTACCTCTATCTTCATTGATGAACCTCAATGCTGACAACTTCTTTATTTTCCTTTTGGAAATGAGTTATGTGCCTGTAAATTCATATTGTGTTTAATGGTGATATCCATGGCAACGAATTGGTGACTGTGGTGTAACAACACTACCTTTATTTTCTTTTTCTATTTTCCTTACTATTGCGAGCGAATTAAGTGGCTGTGGTGGAGTGGTGCGAATTGATTTTAATGGAATAACATAACCTTTATATGTTACAAGGGAATTTTTTTTTAATATTGAACGGACAATGTTATACTGACATTTATAATTTAATATCGACACCTAGATTATTGTTAATCTAGAGCTTCACTTAATTTCTGCAGTGACAAGAAATTTGCATGGGTGAATTACTTTGTTCTGTGTTGAGTGTTGGATGAACGATTTTCATCTTTATAATATCCTTTTGAATGCATAGTGATAGTGTGTTAATGGATAGCATTACCTGCGTTGGTCAACACATGTTTTTAGACAACAATTAGATAGTGGTTAAATATGGATAGTCACCTTGGGTGTGTGATTGTATAACTAAGCATTTCAGTGATGCGCGATTCTTAAATTGTTAAAAAACCACTCGAATAGCCTTCACAACAACTTTTTTCTTTACCCAACAAAGTCACCCATTTTTTAACTCAACATTAATGACTAATCCTTGATTGCGTTTTAGCATGATCTTATAGATAGCTTGGGTAGAAACTTCCATTTTTAATGGCAACAATTACAGTGACTTACTCCCTTGTTTAGAAAACCACCTTATGTGTTTTTATATTGACTTTATTTTATCAACTTTTTATCAGAAAACCATTGGACAACATTTATAGCTTGTATATAAAATTTGATTATTAATGTTTGCAGCCATGTTGACTATGTTAAACATGTTTGGATGGCGCTCAATGTGTTAAGAATGGTACACATGATTTTAATTAAAAATTAAATTATTAATGTTTGCTGCCATGTCAACTATGTTAAACTTGTTTGGATGGCGTTAAGTGTGTTAATACCATAGGATTTTAATTAACATCATTGTTGTGTTGATTTTATTGTTCTAACATATTACTATGCTTAGGAATAGTAGACTATTGGAACTATAAAGGATGCTTTAAGCCTTTTTCAATAATATAATTTCTATTATTTAAATTCTAATAAGAAACACTTATGTGGACATGTCAAGGGACCTAGTAAACACACTTAGAATGGAAGGAAAATGATTTAAGGATGTCTAGGGTGAGTTAATAAACTAATTCAAGAATCGTTTATGTAAGAATAAGTTAAATTCAGTCTCCTAAATAAAATTTTGGAAAGAGTCTTTAGAGTTCTTAGGATTGGAAATAAATATTATCGACTTGGATGTATTTGATAAAGTGAATAGTAAAAATAATTATTAAATGATTAGACATCAATGAGTTCATTATTGCAATCATAAGTGTTGAACTATTGATATTCTTTTGGCCCTTAAAAGAAAATTTTTGAGATCCTTATTTTTAAGACTTTGGAATTTTGAGTAATGAAATTCAACACCTACACTTTTGAATGTTTAAAGGTCGAATGGTGCCAACATTATTACGTAGGTTGAAGAGTTACGTTGAAGTTTGTTAAGACACTAGTAGATTTATTAGACTCAAATGGTATTTAAGTATATCATAAATCTTGATTGATGGATCCTGTTTCAAAGAATTTATTTTTAGTTGTTAAACTTCGAGGTTTAGTCTTGTTTAAGAATATAATTTTGGTTAAGGGTTTTATATAGTTCCTTGTACCTCAAAAAAGTCTCTAGCCCTGAGAACTTGAGTGGTCAAATTCAATCAAATGGATCCCGAGATTGAGCATGGCTTACTTTTCCTAGAGGTCCTAAACTCGCAGGATAGGTCGGGCGGGTATTTAATTTAATTCTCAATATCTGGTTGATCATTATTTAATTTACACTTCAATCAGTTGTGACATACTAAATTGCAACGTTATTTATGTTTTTTGTTGAACATGTGTTGTTGTTATAATTTGAAGGTGTTGGATTGGTATCGTCGTCTATTTAGATGACGTGTAGATGATGATGCCTTCTTGTGTTTTCATCTTGATTTGCGATCATGTAATGATGATTCCATTACCCTTACTTTAAAGAACACAAAAAAAAAAAATGTACTTCGTTTATTACCGTAACGGAGCAGGTTCAAACCTGTGACTATGGATCGCCAGTCTTTCCAATGCAGTAAACCCGTGATTATTAACCATTGTGTTAATTAAAAACCTTAACGTTTCCATGTGGCGATCACATTTAGAGGAATCCTCAAAGGTTCGCAATGTGGTGTTGTGGAAGGAGGTGCGATGCCTCCATAAGTTTTAGCACCCTCGGAGTCAAACCCCCAGGGGTAGGGCAAGTCCTTGGGTTGGATTTGCTTGTTGCAAGGGATGATGATGGTATGACAAGGCCCTTCCAGGTAATGTCAAAGGGCCCTAATTCACCATCGGTATTGATATGAGGCCAGGGCACCTATACCACTGAGGGTCCATAGCGTGCCCTAGCTAGTACCATTAGCATCCACCAAGAACTTGAGAGAGATGAGTTCTTGAGTCCACAAGTGTCACAGATGCCTGTGTCATCGAGTCACAGTTGTAGAGCAAGGCATTGTGCTTCACTCTTCATGATTATGAACTCAACATGAAGTTCCACATGGTGGTATTTCAACTTAAGGAGAGCGATGTTATATGGTGGAAGACACTCCTACCACTTCAGGACATGGTCGTTGATGACGTGTCATGGGAATTGTTCGAGGAATGGTTCCAGGAGAGGTATCTTTCTGAGGAATTCGTTGAGCATCAACTCAACGAGTTCGATGCCTTGCAACAAGGCAGTCACATGGTGCCTGAGTACGAGGCCATTTAGGAGCTGATTCGGTATGCTCCACACCAAGTTACCCACAAACTTAGGGTCAAGGAGTTTGAGTTGGGCCTTATTTTTAGAATTCAGCTTCTAGTTCGGGTACCAGGATTGTTGGACCGAAGAAAGCATGTTGGATTGGGGGGAGCCACTTTATGTGCATTACTTCCTAGAGGAAAGGATCAAAGTCTAGATTAGCCGAACCCCCTACCATGGGAGTTTTGGGCAAGGGCCATCAGATTCCTGCAACGATGAATAACTGCCAGGCAGAGCACCAGTCGACTGTGCTCGAGATGTCATGTACCGTCGCTGACCAGACCCTTAGTATTTTGATAGATCCTAGTGCTTCTAAGAGTTTCATTTGAGGTGCAACATTAAAATGATTAAAGTAAGGGAATTCGAACAGGATGAGTGCATCTTGTAGAGATGGCTCCGGGAGCCAACATAAGGTTAGAGGAAGGGTTACGGGATGAACCCTTAACCTGAGAAATTTGTCGCCAAGGCCAACCTTTACGACACAATCTCAGGATCTCATGACATTATTATTGGTATGGACTGATGGAATTGCATGAGGTGACACTCAACTGTAAGACAAAATGGTTAATCTTGGTCAATGATGAGGGACAAAGACACGTGATTGTAGGTCAAAACCAAGGAGTTTCCCTGAGGTTTATTTTGACCTTGAAGTTATGGAAGAGCTTGCATAAGGGAGGTAATATTTTTGTGATCCTTGCTTTGAATGAGAAGGGAGTAGCGAAAGGTCTAGAACACCTTCTTGTGGTAAAAAAAAATTGCAGATGTCTTCCTGGAGGAGTTACCTGGGATGACTCCAAAGAGGGAATTGGATATTACCATATACCTAAAACCGAGGACTAAACCAATAGCTAGAACGATTTATCAAAAGTCAACCTCAAAGTTATAGGATTTGAGAATGCAATTGAAGGAATTGTTGGACCGGGGACTGATACGTCCAAGTGTGTCACCGTGGGGTGCACCTGTTATATTCATAACAAAGAAGGATGGGTCATGGAGGCTCTACATTGACTACGATCAATTGAACAAGGTGTTGACAGCCAATTCATTTTTTTTTATGATCCTATAAACTGCCTACACCTGTGTCTTGCAAACATCAAGTTTTTCGTCACATTTTTCAAATAGACAACACTTTCATTTCTTGCGACATTTACACAATTGTCTTCATTAAGTTTTCACAACTGTAAGCGTGAAAACTTCTCCTTTTGAAGTTATTTTTCGATCATTATCTGAACTGTGGTTATTTCTTTTGTCATTATGCCTATTACGCTTACCTCTTATTGATCATTACACGACTGGCAATATCCTTTGATCGGTTCTCATACTTCGATTTGGTTTTATTGAAGGCATTTAGCCTTTGGATTTGCACTTCATGTGGCTTGTCTGATCATTGATTCTATGAAATACATAGGGGTTTGATTAAATTTTTTATATACATATGATATAATCCTTATGATAATCTTTTCATAAATTTGGCTAGTTGACTATATGAATACCATTTGGCACTTTGATTAAACTTTTGATTATATACATTGGTGCATAGTTGATTTTGGGTTTTGATTTATATGTCAGATATGGTATAACATTTGTGCGCATTGGTATACACCTTTGATTTTATTGGTTGTACACATGACTTAATGGTTGAACTATTATTATGGAGTGAATAGCTATGAAAATTGGCGGTTGTACTTGGATAATCAATATTTTGCATGGCACACTCCACCACCTTCGCATGCTCACATTAATGCTTATTCCTTTTGGCTCGATTCATTGTTGTTGGTTTGGGTAGCTCTGTTACTGTGTGTTGGTGAATTCGAACCCTTTTCTTACCATGCATTCGGCTCCATGGCCCCAGTCGTGTGAGTTGAACCTAATGGCAGTCAAGCCCTGTTGATGTTTGATAATGCCCAACAAGATTTGGAAGACAGTGGATGGCTTACCTTCGTGAAACATTTTGAGGGGTTTAACCTTTTCATAGCTCGACAGTTTTCCATGACCTTCGATGGCTGTCGAGCCAAGGTAGGCGCTCTACAATTAGAGATTGATGAATAGTTTATCAGCTCAGCCATGGGGTTACTTACCTCGGGACAACGTTGGTTTAAGAATTGCAAGGTCGAGGAAGTGCCGTGGACATTGTTGTTTCAATCGCACAAAATCACCTCTTGTGATAGAGGTATGCCCGTAACTATGCTTAAACAATGATGGCATGATTTATTAATGCTAATCAAGCAGTTTGTGACCTGTGCAGGTCGATACGGGCTTGTGTTCCTTTACCACCTACGTCTATTGATGATTTTTATATGGTATCCTCTAAAGATGCCGTTGTATTTTCATCGGAGCTTATATAATATGTCCAAAAAGTATAAAAGCCACAAGGCTAACAATAGCCTGTTTCATCATGGGGTTATTAAGCTCATCGTTGTTTATCAGTTGAGTTTGCTTGGTGACAGTTGGAAGGCCTTCATCGCCCGTAATGGATTTGAGGACATCGACCCTATACAAGTTGATAAACCTATGGTGACTGAGACTAAGGTTGAACTGCCTCTACCCTTACACCTCCTACTTCCTAAACCCTCGGTTGACCCTCCTATTGACTTACCCCACACTGTGACTAAGAGTGTTGAGACTGTTAATCCTGTGACAAAAAATCCCAAGGCAAGCCCTACTGCAAATGCTAAAGGGAAAAGGAATGCTCGACTCATTTCACGGATGGAAAGGAACAAACCAAACCCCCTGTTGAGCCAAACCCTATCGTCTTGAGTGAGGACTCTGATTTGGAAGTTGAACATTTTTTAGCCAGCGAATATCCCTACTCGCAAGGTTTGTGTGTCGAACCCTCATATGATTTTGTATCAAACCTACCCCCCTGCCTAAAGGACGACCCTAACTACCCAGGCATTGAATTTCCTTGTGAAACCCTTGGTCATTTCGCCAAACACTCGCCCACTCTGTCTAAACCCACACAGTCACCTTGTGACCAATGCAATTCATGGTTAGGGAGATATTATATTGATGTTCTGATACTCCAATCAAGGATTCAATCATTGGAAGACCAGATTGCAGTCCTAACCAGTCAAAAGGCCAAGCTCCAAACAACAGATAAAAAGAAAAAAACAAACGGCTCTATCCTGTTCAAGAACGTGGAATCAACCATGGCTGTTGTAAATTCCAAGCTGGTATAAGGAAGCAGCCTCGTCACTACACAGGTATGGTTTTCACATAATTTTTTTTTCACATAATCTAGGTTGATATAAGGATTTGAATTCAGTTTTAAACAGTTCTGTTCACACCTTGAATGGATCTGTTATATTGCATGCATTCTATATATAGATTTGCTTTGAATAAAAAGAAATTTTGATTCGATATACGATTTGATTATTCCCAGTACAGAAATCAAATAGATTTTGATTGGATTTGAGTGATCTTTGCTTGAAATTGATTGATTGGCTTGCCTCGTTAAGGTGACAAAATTAATATTTTGCCTTCAAATAAATTGGTTTGTATCCGATTTGAAAAAGAAATTTTTCATATTCAGTTTAAAACATAATCATGTTCGGATTTGGTTCTGTTATGATCCATATGTTATGGTTGATAAACAATTTGATCAGGTTTGATTGTTATGATTTTGCTCGGATTTGATTTCATTATCATTTGACTGGTAAATGTTTTCGACAAGATACTTGTTACAATGCTGTGTCATATGATATTCTATCTTTGACTGTTTCCAAGTTAAGGATAATGACTCTGTTTCTTTGATGAAAACATTACGCTCAAATAACATTCGCGCCCGAGTTGGAAATGAATCTGAATCATAACAACTGTGTGAAAATATTAGCTAATCGATTCGCTTTTGTTCTAATTTGGCAAGTTTATCCTATGAATCGAGTTCAGATTATAATTGATGCTATGTATTTTAAATTTGTGAAATGAATTGGTCAAACCCTGATATGATTCGTTTGATTGAAACGATTGTGATCAAAATTAATCGATGATTTTTTCTTACTGTGCAATGATCAACGATCAAAATCTATAACAAACCATGTTTGATTAATCCTGTTATGATTTGGTTATGAATCAATTATCGTTTGGATTCGTTTATAGCCTAAATCGCTTGCTATACAGTTATCGTGATAATCCTGTTCGATTCACAAGTGTAACAATCTGTTTGCGATTTTTTCTATTTTCAACTGAATATCAAAACGATCTCATAACAGTGGGATTCGATTTGTTAAGAAATGTTTACGATTTTGTTACATATGATTTCATTTACCCGACTCATGACTATAATCGAAATAGAGTATTGCTATCTCTGTACTGGGTTAAATGATGTGCATCCTGTTTGAGTTCATAATGGAATAATGGTTTCAATTTACGATGTGTTCTCAAGTAATTATTGGATGTCAATTCAATGGAAATTCTTAAAAGATTTGATTTAATTTCAATTCTAATTCTGTATCTTATTTTAGACTAGCTACAAAATCAAATGATTCTCTAGCTAAGTCTATAGAATTAGATTTTTATTGTTTTATTAATAAAATATCTCTCTAACTTGTCTATTTCTGACCTGTTTCAGGTGAATTCGAAATTGCATGGGATTTGATGGATAGTTTAGAGGATATTTGGATTTCTTAGTTTCATTTTAATTTCCTAGTTTAGGCAATTTTGGGATATCTTCCCAGATTATGTAAACAATTTGATAACTTCCACAGGGAGGTTTTACCCTGTGAAAAAAATTATAAATACTTATTGTTTTTGTAAAAAGATCATCCTCATTCGTGGGAGAACAAGGATATGTAATTTTAATACAGACTGAGATAGAGATTGATGTTCTGTTACAGCTTTAGCTTTTCATAATATCAATGTTTTGTTTCATGTTTATGTGTATCAATTTGCATTTGGTTAATGACTACTTTATCTATCTTAGTCTTTTGCAAATGATATGATTTAATCCATATAATCCATATCTGATTTCTTCCAGTACTTAAAAAATATAGCAATTACTTGATTCAGTTTATGAACGATAGATTTCTCTTCTTCATTAATTGGATTATTAAGTATAAGTTTTTGCATAACAGGTTTACATTATTGTAGAGATTTATAAATCATACAATTGTTATGATTTTTTTATGTCTTGTTTGTCCTGTAAATAAACTCAAAGAGCATTCCAACTATCGTTTACGAGAAGCTTCTGGATCATCCAGTACGAGTTTCCTTCCTCCGACAAGCTTCGAAGTCATCATACACAGGACAAATCTGGAGCATTTCTAGGTCTGTTTGTTGTTTATTTGTTTAGTATATTTGTTAGTATTTTAGTTATATATATGTGTAGTTAGTATATTAGATTGTTTAATTTCAGTAAGTTTTATTTCTTGTTCATAAAATCATAAAATCAACAAAAATATCTTTCTCTGTCTTAGGGCAGAAAGTAAATGAGTTTTCTAGGTTTTATTTAAATCTGTATTTTGTAGATTTTGTATATTTTGTGAATAAGTTATCTTTTAGTTAGTAGTTTGTATATATAGATAGTAGATTAGTTAGTTTGTTTAATAGTTAGTTTTAATTAGATTAGTTAGACTAGTTTGTTTTATTTAGTTTTATTTAGTTTAGTTTTAGTTAGATTAGTTTTCTCTTTGGTTTTCCTAGGACCTTAGATAGGCCAACAGAGCCATTAAACCCATCAAGGTGGTTCATTCCAAATGGCTTGGGTTATTAGAAAACCCCGAACTGGTTCCACTCTCTCAGTTGACGGACGGTCGATTTCGCCCATCAA
The DNA here is from genome assembly GCA_000966675.3 of Picea glauca. Lineage (NCBI taxonomy): Eukaryota > Viridiplantae > Streptophyta > Pinopsida > Pinales > Pinaceae > Picea > Picea glauca. The sequence continues at coordinate 166,894 of JZKD02S1529418.1, forward strand.
AAAATGGCGCTAGAAGGAGGGCATGAACTTAATTAATGGCACGAGGCGATCGCAAGACTCCTCCCGCCCCCCTAATCACTCACCTATAGTGACTAGAAGTTGTTCACATGATAATATTCCCCTTCAAACAACAACTACTTCAACCGATGATCCACAAATCAAAGTTGAGCTAACAACCCCTAATCCTACCGGTGGTGACATACAAGAGATTGTCAGTCAATCTCTTATTAAAAAAAATAGTGCCTTAGCTCATCTTAGGAAACCAAACCATCCGTGGGG